>JAALGZ010000074.1:0-111892 GCA_015227615.1 Labyrinthula sp. Ha
ATCCCTTTTAGGCCAGATGTTGCTGAGTTCAAGGTCGAAAGAAAGTGTTTCCTGCAAAGAACGTGAGATGCCCCTAGTTCCTCAACAGCTGCTTCCAGTGCTTTACTCCCATCGGTCATGATGACTATCGCATCCTAAAGACCCAGAAGTTTCAGCCCTTTCACCACATCTTTACTCGACTCGCTCTCCATCATTGAGCACCCGAAATTTATGGTTGTACGGAAGCAATCGATCCCGCAAGGGAACATTTCCACCAATCGATATCTGCTTATTCCATGGGTAGTATCCACTTGGATACTATCCCCGTATATTTTTTTAATTTATTTTGTAGGTCTTCTTGAAAGCTGACTCCATTTAGAATAGCTTTGCCTTCCTTGGGATAATCCCAAGTCAGATCAAATTTTCCTCCACGTTCTAAACATCTTTTTCCACACGTAATTAACTTTTTAATATTATTATCTTCGGTAGCGTCAACGCCTTCTTTAGCTTTCTTCATAATTCTTTTTACTAGTGCTTTGTCAAACAATGTGCCTGGAAAATTGCGATGTAGAGCGACATCTGCCGCTGCAATTCCACTGTCGGCAACTCCTAGGTGTTTAATCATTTTTAATTCTTCAGTTGTAAGCTGTTGTACGTATTTTTTAATCTTTCCTAGTGCTTTTACGTCATGATTGCAGTGATTTTCGTTAATTACGACGAAAATGTACTTAGAAGTTTCAAGATTAAGCTTAATGTTAACTTGAAACGAGCAATTTTTGTCTGAACTACACTTAATTTTACATCTCTTAAGTCTTTTGCAGTTCCAACCCCACTTAGCAAAGCTGATTACCTCGTCAAAGTAGTGAGAAGCACGAATTTTCCACTTAAAGCGACCACTGGCAAGTCTACTGACCACTTCCAGCATTTCTTCTGAAGTAGAATACGTTGCTGCAGTCCATTTTCCTAGTATATCTGTTTGAGTTTGTTCTTCAGGGTCTAGAACCTCTGGTTGGAGGCTTGTCACTTTGGTTTCGTCTTTTTGCATAGTTTTTGTTCGTAATTTTAATTTCAAGTTTGCCCAAAATATTTGTGTCTGCCCTCTTTAAGTTTTCTCTTTGGGATTCACAAATTCTGTGCCTCCATTATTCAGACGAAGTATAATGAAAAAAATTTTTTGGGAAATCGATCTAACCAATGAGATCGTGAGGAGTATCTGACTCCGGAGTCAAAAGATCCGAGCCCAGAACATATTGTCTATTTATTTTACTTGGGCAATTCATCAATATCTCCAAAGCAAATATTAATTGCCCAAAATATCTTTCTTCGAAATTTCCTGACTAAAAATAAGAAAACATCAAAGATAAACAAAAAAAAACAATCAGAATGTTGAAAACAACTCTCAAAACCCAAACTCTCAGCAATAAAACACTTTTTCGATCCTTTGCAACTCTTGATTGGAAAAATTTAGGATTTGGATACACAGATACAAAGTCAATCATCCTTTCTAACTACAAAGATTCCAAATGGACTGGTCCAAAGTCGCAAGATTCTCCTTATATCAACATCCACGTTATGTCAAACGTAATACACTATGGACAAACATTATTTGAAGGATTAAAAGCATATCATACCAAAGATGGAAATATATCTCTGTTTAATCCACTAGAAAACTGCAAGAGACTAAACAAAGGTGCAGCTCGATTAAAAATGCCACCTGTACCAGAAGATCTCTTCATTAATACATTAAAACAACTTGTAGAAGAAAATAAAGAATATGTTCCACCATATGGATCAGGAGGAGCACTTTATTTAAGACCTTTTTATTTTGGTCATGGAGCACAAATGGGTGTTACAGTTGCACCAGAATATATGTTTGGTGCAATCTCTGCACCTGTTGGATTATATTATCCATCTGGATTAAAACCAGTTGATTCAATTGTTGTTGAATCATATGATCGAGCAGCTCCACAAGGTGTTGGAAGTACGAAAACAGCTGGAAATTATGCTGCAGATTTACTTCCGTCTGCACAAAGTGCTGCAGAAGGATTTCCAATTTCACTTTATTTGGATGCAAAAGAGAGAAAATATATTGAAGAATTTTCAACATCTAATTTTGTAGCTATTTCAAAAGATGGTTCAACTTTTGTAACTCCAGATTCAGAATCTATTTTACAAAGTATTACAAATAAAATGTTGCAGGAATTAGCTAAGAAGAAGGGATTAAAAGTTGAAAAAAGACCAGTTAGTTTTGATGAAGTTGTAAATGGAGGATTTAGTGAGACTGCTGCATGTGGAACTGCAGTTATTGTAACACCAGTAAAAAGTATAACAAAAGGTGGTATAAAATATGAAATAAATGAAAAGTTGAATATTTTGGAAGATTTATATGAAGAAATAAGAGGACTTCAAACTGGCGAGGTTGAAGATGTACTTGGATGGAGAGTTCCAGTTTGTAAAGCAGTTAACTCTTTATGAACTTTAAATTTTAAAGAGAATTTTGATACTATTCAAACTTGAAATTATAAATATAAACTCAAAAACTGTTTTTCCAAATATAATAGAGAAATATTATTATTCTGTTGATAATGATAAACTCTTAAACTAAAAATTCACGTTGATTACCTTCTAGAATTATTTTCATTGAAGATAAACGGTATTTCCATATAGAATTTATATAAATTCCTCCACCAAAAGAAACACAGAATATTAATAAAGGTATTCCAATCACAGTCAAGAAGAACAAGTCTTCAAAATCTTCTTTTCCATCTTGAATTGTAACAACCATTAAAAATATTGCAACACCAAAAGCTCCACATTCTTGGGATGCAGTTCGAACACCAACTGCTTTTATCTTAGACGTAACTATAAGAACAGATTCTTCTTCTTTAGGTCTCTTTATAACTTTAATATTAAATATTTCGTTATCACAGTCATTTGCTCTCGTCTCTGAAAAAGTAACACAACTATTATCTTGATCTACATCCAAAATAGTGAGATAATAAGGGGTTTTTTCAATAGTTAGAATTGTATACTCTCTTCGATGTTCTTCTGTTCTTGTTGTCACAATTCTTGCATATATTGCGCCAACTTCACCATTATTTCCGCTAATAGGTCTACGATTTTCATATGGAAATACTCCAACTATTCTATGGATATTTCCTTGTAGCATAAGTGCAGATGTTGCTGTGTCTTTTACAGAGATTTCATATGTACGAACAGTACCACACAAATAACGTACTGTTGAACCAAATATCATCTCTTCTTCTGTTTGTATATGTTTTGAAAAAGATTTTTATATTTCGTTCTAAGGAACACTTATTTTTGTGTTGCTTCACCCTGATGTATCTTTCAGTTCAATGTTTATATATAGTTTGTATGTTTGTATTTCTTTTTATGTCTACTTTGAACTCAAATGCCCGGAATTTCAAGAACCGTTTTCTCGATTTAGAAGAAAAAAACTTTCGATATGAGACAACTCTCATTAAAAGTCCCAAAAAACATGCACAGAATAAACATTTAAAGTGAGAATCAATACTGTATCGAGAGCATTGAACAAGACAATACATTTTTGTGTATTGAAATTCTTGTTCAACATGTCTATCTAAGTTGTCTTTTTCAATTCTGGTAAAAAGTACAAAATTATTATTTGTACTTATTTGACAGTAAAAACTGTTCCAATCTTATTTTAATTTGCGACCCTTTTGGAATCACCAGTTTTAGAATACTTTTGAACATATTGATGGGCAGAAATCGATAAAACTCTTTTAGAACCAAGGGAGGTTTTATGATCTTGCTGCTCTGGATTGATTTTTCTTTTAAATAACAAAACTAGGTTAAAGTTTAAATCAAAGATAACTTAATTTTCAACTCCTGTGTTGAGGTTAATGTGATTCTCTGATATTTGGTATTTAGGGTTTGACTTGAGTCCGCCGGGCACCAAATAAAATGTACAGGTCCAATAGGCTTTAATTTTACTTTTCAGTGTTTGTCACAATAAGCGATATCCAAATTAGTTTCTCTTTTCCCATCTTTACAGGACCTGTCTACACATCTTGAACCAGATATACCAGATGATACTAACACATCGATATACTGTTGCTCAGCAAACTAATCTAAACATATTCACTTCTTTACTCGTCTTGTGAAAAAACTGTTCTTTCCAGCTAAGAAATAGATGAGATACTTATCAAGACCGAAGATTATAAGACAGCAGAGTAGCCAAGAAGCTGGAAGTTATATGGCTTCTAGACTATAGTACTAAGTGCTGTTTCTTGCCATAGAAGTTTATTGAAGTTGAAATAGCTAGAAGAGCCCAATTTCTAAAAAAATGACTAATCGCTCTATTCAATACATTGCTTCAACAAATTTTCATCTAGCTCAAAGCATCAGATAAATGGCTCTAGTTTTTCTTAAAAGTAGTCTAGCGGAATGCAGGGGTTCTCTTCTTGTTCAATTAAAAATGAAGCAAAAATGGAGCTCATAATGATGCCAACAAGATTAGAATAAGTTTAAGTGCAACATAATTGTACAAAAACATATGAGCAGATAACAAATAAGTTCTAGATTAAGAGATATTAGCGTCAATCTGCTGATGCTTATCTTCTTTTTTAGTAGAATCATAATATTTGAGAAATAATTTTTTCGATTCCAAACATATGATCCTGTAATAGAGCAATCATAGAGCAGCATATACTTGACATTTTTACCTGCTTCTAGCAAAACTATTTTATTGGAACAAGGGAAAATACATATATATAATTTTCTTTCAACAATAAACCGGATTGGTTCTCTTCGTAACCTAAGTGTAACAATAACTGCAACCATTGGACATCAGTAATGAGTATATATTAACTTAGCTTATGAAGTAGTGAATGAACCTCAGTTGATTTAACATTCTCAGATAGACTTATTTCCCCTTTTTCATATTCTCTGTATATTATTTCCATTCGAACGCATCATACCTTGACTAGGTTTTGCCAAAGCTTGCCTGCACACTTCGTGTAGCTAATAAAACCTTTGCGGGAGGCTTTTACCCAGTTTTTGTCTACATAATTCACTAGGTACTAGTCAATGACTCTTCATTTAGACAAAATTTAGGTAGATACTTAAACATCCCTATTACGGTGCTCAGCATGTAGCCAATAATTTTCTAGTAAATTCAAGACGCTGCAATTATTAGCATCGCTCAAGATCCTTTAAAAGGACATCATATTTCCGATTATTTTATATCTGATGATATTGAAAGCATCTCTAGTGATTCGCCTGAATTAGTTCTAAGCTAACTAACAAAACCGTACCCACCAATATATCATGTAATTTTATGGCACTAGGAAACATTAGCAGCCTATACATGGGATCTTGTAATTGAAACCCCCGGAGGTATCATCACTTTTATTGATGTATTATTGTATGGGATTGGATATCTCATTCAGAACTAGCTTGAGCACCTGGGTTAAGTACCATGCACCAGTCCCCCTAATTCATAGCTCCAATGCCATTTTTCTCATATACCAAAGGTCGGCGTGGCCATTTCCATTTTCGCTATATTTGGAATCGTCTTCAAAGTAATATGTGTATTCAACATATTAGCATGTTGAGACATGTGAGTTGCTTAAGATTAGAATAGATTAGTCTAGTGTTGAAAATAACTAGATATTGGTCATTTCTTAATATTAATAGAAAGAAATGTCCCTCCTTCTTGACACTAGATATAAATGCATGTTATGGCTCTTATCCATAAAGTTATTTATTGTCATATCCTATGAAATGCTTCCTCCTTCTCGTCCACTAGGAGTATATATGTTCTAGTTGGAGTTAATTATTATTATGAAGGAAGATTTATTGTATTGTCACAAATTTTACCACCTTAGATCTACAAAAAAATACAATCAATAATTATCCGGCTTAAGTTAAAAGAAGCTGATTTCCTTTTAATTTTGCACACAAATTATTGGAACTCTAAGCGGGGAACTGTATACAGTTCTGGTCTCAGAGGTAGAAAATAACGAGATAAAATCTCACAAACGCAAAGGACTTTGCGATGTAAAACAAACTTAGAGTTCTAACAGTATGTGAAACATGAGACATATCACAAATTTTGGAACATTCGAACCAAGAACTGTTTTCTGAAAAAGAATCTCATAAATCGTAACCCCGAATAAATTCTCAAAGCAAGGGATGCCATTTTCGCATCATGTGAAAAAAAGTGGATGTTTGATATATCCATCGGACATTTTCTACAAGGTTTCAGTTTCAATAATTCATTCAATAAGGCATATTATTCTTTAACTCTACATTCTCCATTTTTTTGAACCTTTTATTCAGATTTTTCTCGATCACTTCTTATTATTACAAAGAAGAGATATAGTAGACCCATAATATTAGGGTATCTCCGTTCTATGGTCCGATTGAGGCATCTATCAGACTTATTGGTAAACTTGAAAGAAAGATAAGAAATCAAATACAATGGCACTTAGTATCAATACTACTCAAACTTTTCAATGTCTATCAAGCTATTGGGACCTCATCCAGTCGAGAAAAGTCTGGAAATATAACGAAACTTATATATAACGAGATTATGGGTCATTGGAAACATATTATTAAAAGGTACATGACATCTCCAAATAATTATCATGTGTTGGTAGCTAAACTATCAATACCTAATGAGAACATTCTAAAAACAGCTCAAAGTACGAGAAAGACAATTGATGTTGGTTTGGTTTTGATGATGTCGAGGAAGAATGTGGGAAAGTAATAAGACTGCTGCCTACCTGGGGGGGGGGTTCACAAACGCGGAATCTTAACCACTAAAACAGTAATGCTTTTCAAAGAAACTCAGATAACATGTTAGATTATCCAGATGGACTCCATACTGTATTCGATGCATTAAATATTATAAGAAACCTTGATAGAATTACACTACAGGATATGGGAACTCTTCCTGATATCAAACCCAAGGTATAAGACCTGGTTTGGAGTTACTATGACATTGGGTTACATCATAAAAGAACCAAAATTAAGCGTTCATTGCAAATCAGATATTATGACAGTGTAAGCATAATATTCCAGACTTAGTGAGAACAGAATTTTAACCTGGTCAAAAAATATCAGATTATATTCAGACATACATGTAAGTAAATTTCAATCTAGTAATTCTTAGACACCGAGTTTTCGAAACCCCAGAGTAAAAATGAATTTCTTAACTTAAAGCTCGAGAAGATAAGGATTTGGACAAATTACGAGTATATTGGAAATGAATATCCTCTGGATTTTTTGCTAAAGAACCACCTGCACAAAAAACTTTTTTGGAGAACATTTAAATTATGAGTATAATTCCTGTGGTAATTATTGTATTAATCAAAATTAGAATATAATACCAATGTAATTCAACGCAAACCTGCAAGAAAATATTCAGTTATATTAGATATGACCCTATAAGCTGAAAAACGCGCGGATTATGCCAAAATTCAACGTTAGGTTCCGTATTTACCATAGATACCAGTTCAGCTTTAATCATAACCAATAATAAACCTCCTTTATAGCACATAATTAATTTTAAGTACTCTATTTTCCAAGGACAAAGCGGGTATTAAGGTTTCTGGTTGTAATTAATCCCTAATTATATAACTTCTGACATACCAAATACTTTCATCAAGTTAACATATTTTCCCGCGAGGTGTTAGTGATGCTGATAAGTTATAAGTTGTAAGAAACATTCTTTCATACAACTCCACGAAATTATTCCAAATAATTAGGTCCACTAGAAAAATTTATCCTTGATTTCTCTGCTAAAATCCAGTAATAAAATGTGCATTATCAAATTTCCCATGATTTTATTTTTATGGCACAAAGTGAGAAAACGTATATTTGCTATAGTGTCAATGTTGCTAATAGTGAAAACTACTTCAACTACGGTACAACTATCATGAGCGTAGATTCATAACACAATCTAAATCATCGGTTTTTGGATAGAATTAAGCATTATGGCTATCAGCTATTTTCAAAGAGTGTTATTTAGAGAATTTTATTTTTATTTCTATATTTTTCTGTTAAGATTTGATATTCCGCTATTTTCACCTATGAACTAAGAAACAGGGACCCTAACTTCTAAGGTTTCAATATTTCTGATTTGAACATAGTTATAGGGCGTAAGCTTAGATTATAGCTAAGTTTTGGTGTTAAAAATGAACAATGGGGGAACCTGAGTTCAGCGGGAATTGATCTGGTGATATGGTTCCAATTCCATGACTATATAACACTCAAAAAACCTACCCGATAATGCTACTTTCAAACAATGAAAAATAGTGCGAGGAATTCAAAGAATCTCGCATTTCTCTGATATTTGTTCTTATTATAAATTCCGTTTAGCTGAGAAAACATATTAGAATAAATGAGAAGCTCTTGGTCAATTGAGGAGGTTAAAGAAAACCATTTAGGAAGAATGAGAATCCAAATTCTAGAATAAGTTTCCGAATTTCAATATCATAAAGAAATCAGATTAATATGAAAATTATCAAAGTCCCTATTATCCCTCTATAAAATCTGAATCAAAGCAATTATCAAAAATTCATTGATAAATCTTATCAAATTCGATATTGACTGATAAAAGAACTATGAGGTTCTTAATATTTCAAGCATGAAAATATTGTAGACAGGCGTTAAATAGATTAAATTTAAACATCTTACCAATTCTTACGAAAACATGATGAATGGTTTCGCTAGTTGATCCCATGAAGCTGTTGTTCAGATATTTGAATAGACATAGGCCCATAAGAAGTTTGGAAGTGAGGATTGTGATAAGGTAGAATTCCAAGCAAACGATGACTTAGAAACATGTGAAGAGTGAGGGGAAAGAAGATAATAATAAGTTAATAGATATATGTAAGCTACAAATTGGTCTGCTATTAGAGTATAAAGCCAGAAAAAAAGCCTTTTTCACTAATTTTCGTCAGAGCAGGCAGTGAAGCGTCGTACTAGTCTGAGGTATGGAAACAACCACAACATTAGCATTATGTTATACAATTATTACTAACCCGTCCTCTACTGAGAGCTCGGATAAATTTTTTTCCCGTTTTGGTGGAATTTGTGCAACGAATGTCTATCAGCTATTAATGTGTATAGAATAGACAGTACAATAGACAGACTGAAATATCCAGGGTAGATTATTTTATTCTATTGTCTTTACAAAACAAGAAAAATATACCATATTTATAGTTTAAAATAAATATAATAGAGAATTGAAGTTTAAAATGGTGTTAAAATTTTTTTTTTTATAAAAATTTAATACTTGTGAGTTTATTACTATTCAATAAATAATTGTATTGATAAATAATTTATAATAGTATTCTAACAGTAGTTTAAAATTTCTGAGAAAAAAAATTCTGATTTTACATGGAGTGAAAGCTAAAATAAATTACATATACATTATATTAAGAAATTTTATCGATATAAATTGTAATTATGAACTATACTAAAGTAAAACTTGAACAAATATATTTTATTGAGAATTTATATCAATATAATAAGTAATTATGAATTGTATTAAAGTAAAACTTGAACACATATATTATAATTACTTGGAATATATATGCTCCACCCTTTCTACTTCATATCCCTGTGTTTTCAGTAAAAAACCAAATCAAAAACAATTACAAAAAAAATAAGACAATAAGCCATAAAATATCTGTAATTCTTGATATAGCTCTTACTGTGGTTACCTTAGGAATCTCTTTGGGTTTAGTAGCATCTTTTCTAATTGAACTCTACTTACTCTCACTGATCAACAAAGATGGACTTAAACCTGATAGTGAAGCAAATGCTATCGTTGCTTTATCTTGTATCTTTGGACTAGCTTGGACAGCTTTATTAAATCTAATTAATCTAAAAATTCCCTTTGTCACTGGCAGCTTTAGTTTCCTTACAAGTGCCTTCTGGAAAGCACTCTTTTGCATTTTTCTTGCTGTATATTTTTCTCTTACTATTAGCACTAATCAGTTATTTGTTTTTCTTTTTTCTGTAAAAGTCCCTGGTTTTAGTTTAGAAGAATACAAAAATTGGAATGATTATATTATATATGCAGTTTTAGATCTTTCAGTTTGTTATTTTCTCCGCTTTCTGAAGAATTTTTGGTGTGCAGCAAAAGTAGCTCGTAAAGTAGTAATGCCAATTCCTTAGTATTATATATGGTGTATTTCTATTAGTTTATACAATGGGAAGAATAATCTTAAGAAATCTAAATAGAAAAAAATAATTATGCCACTTCATCTCTTATATCATTTACTTCATTTTCATGCAAAACTTCGTTTCTACAAAATTTCTTGAATACAAGCATTTAATATATTCCTGTCTTACGAGTTCTTATTGATCTCCTTCGGAAATTTGAATATCACAAAATAGTTCAATCTATTCTGTTCTACTAGCACTAAAACATCATTAGTGTCTTTTATTGGAAGAAAGGTTATATTTTCTGTACAAATAAGTTTTTTCAAAGTTTCATTAAAACTTTTTTATAGACTATTTATAATTTACTCTACTTGAATAAATAAGTAATTAACCCGGAAAATAACAATTAGAACTGAGTAATAATAAAACTACAACTTACTCATTCTTCAACCAATTAAACCATGAGAATTTTAAGCTTGGTAAAAGTTTTTTTATCTTTGTTTTTGGCTTAGGTTGAATAATTTGGCAAAAAGCTGAATCTTCAGATGGAAGTTCGTCAATAACTCCTTCTAATAGTTTTCTCAGCCACAATAAATCACTGCCTTGAACCATAGAAAATCCTATTTGCATATTATTTTTTATAAATACATCCAGCGTTGTATTTGTGCTTACATTAAACCTGGCAAATCCTTTGTACAAAATAAAATTTTGATAATTCCAAAGTCTTAATAAAACATTTAATACTTGAATATATGTTCCCATTGTAATGGAATTTAAGAATTCTATTTCTAAATCAGCTCTTAGCAAAGGTTTAAGCCTTTTATTTCTAAAAGTAGGAAGAAGTTCGGGAACAAAATATGAATTCTTTTCTCCTGTAATCTTAATTAGAATTAAAGTTTTTTGAGCCAAACATAAGATAAAATTTCTTTCACTTTCTGTATAATTTCCCATAAATACTTTGAAAAGTTCTATTGAAATACAACCTGTATCTATATATCTTCTATAATCTGGAAATATTTTTTATTAAGTCTATATCCGAGTTCATGAAAAGAAGGATCTCTAATAAAATTTCCCAATGCCTGTGCTAAAAACGAAGGTGCTAGAAAAACATAATTTTCATTCTCAAATAGATTAAGATGATTAAAAAAAGATATTATTCCTGTTTCTGAAAAAGTTTGAAGCATTTCATCTATATCTTCATGTGAAATATTACATTTTCTACCTTTTTCTCTAAATGCTTCTAAAGTTAAATAACTATATAGTTCTTTACAATTATCTAGAAATAATATACATACGACTTTAACTGCAAACGATCTTTGAAACTGTAAAAAATTAAGTGAACATAGATCTCTAATCAATTGTTGATTCAATGGATCATCTTTACCTGTAGAATTATCAATAGGATAAAAATAATATTCATTACTTCTCTCAATGACATTCAATGTAAAAGAGAGGTTTAAAATAACGTCTCTTATAGTTTCATTTACTTTTTCTAGCTTTTTTTCCCCAAATTTTTTCTTAAATAAATTAAAGAAAGTACCTATAAATATAACACGAGCAGTAGGTGCATTTCTTAAAACACTCTCACACCAAAACTTTAAGCGAAATATATCACTTTTTGTTAGTTTTTTTAAATTAAATACAACTGAATATAAAGCATCTTTCGTCATAAAAATATGATGAACAGATGAAAATACTTCTTGACCACCAAAATCATAAACTCGTAAGAAAGTATCTGGACTAATAGAGCTATTTACTAAATCAGTAAAACCAAGTTTAAACTCCTTGTCTCTAATAGCTCTTTCCAACAATTCTTCTTCAAAACATAAAGAATAATTTTCTTGATAGGTTTCTAAATCTGCAGTATGTGAAACTCCAAGAACATTTTTTACGCGCTGAACACTAAGTTGATGTTTTGTTAGTGCACAAAATCTCTTATCTAAGAAAGCTTGATAAATATTCATATCATTACGAAAGAGTTTAAATTTCTTTTTTATTTTTAAAATTCCTATATCTTCTAAAAGAAGAGTTGATATATTATTTCTTTGAAATTTCTTACCTGAAATCATTCGAAGGGTTGATGTTTTTCCTGTTCTTCCATCTCCTAATACTAAAAAAATAAAAAAAAATACCTAGTAAGAACATATGTGGTTCTCTTAATCTATAGTAATCATTATATTTGCTTCTTAACTTCAATTTTACAAGAGTTTTTAAGTTTGAAGTAAATTTTTCTGAAACCAAAATAGAATTATTCACTCTACAAAAAACTAAATTCTTATGTTTATTCACAGTATTTTGAACCTCTTCTTTTTGTATTTTATCCAAATAATTCAAAGGAATAAAAAGCCTAAGATATGATAAGGTAAATAAATATACCAAAAATATATAATACTTTTATTTTTTTGAAAAAACTTATGCATATTATCAAACACCACAGAAGCTGTATAATGTTTAGTCATAGTTACTCCTTCAGAATAGCTAAATAAATAAAATATATAACAATATACCTAATACTTGATATTCTTTTCCACTTTTCTGCACAATTTAATATATCAGATATTTGTCTTTCTGTAAATCCATTCAAGTTTATTCTAAAATAACATTAAATAGAAATTTTACTCTAAGCTTTTAATGTTTACTAGATTGTTCCAAAAGCTTGTAAGCCATTCAGAACCAAATACAGAACAAGAATGTATTCTATACATAATAAACAAAAGAATACAACTTTATAGACTGAATATTTTCTATATTTCCAAATTTTGATATATTGTTTAGTAGTCTTGCTTCAATTGTACATCCATAGAAACTACGTATTAAGAATAACAATCAAGTACTCTAACTCTGTTATCATAGGAAAACAAGAAAATAATCTCATAAATGAAGTAGAAATAATATCAAAGTGAATATTTTTCATTCTATTTTTTAACTATATAATATATCATACCTCAAATAACGTATTTCTTCTTGTGGTTTTAACTTTTTCAAGAAAGTTCCTTATCCCCGTCGCATTTTCTTTGTACCTGGAGACCTCATATCCAAAGCGTATTCATTCCTTCAAAAATATTATAAATAATTTATATACCACTCAAGGAAGAATGAATCCTGTGTAAATTCGTAAAAATAGTTGATTTTGTAGATTGAATCCTTGTCCATATTTCTTTTGTCTATTTAATACAGATCAAAGAAGACAATGAGAAAATTTTGGGCTGCGAAAAAATAGTATATTATTATGTCGCATATTCGTTAACGTTAAGAAATCCCTCCTTTTCTCTTATAGCTGTTCCTAACGTTAATAAATTCCCCTTTTTTTTTATAGCTGCTCCTAACGTTAAGAATACTTATTGTGTATTAGATATAGATATAGATATCGATATCATCATATAAATAAACTACTGATATGAATTATCGATCTGCTTTAATCAATAAATTATTTAAATATAATATTTAAGCTTGCATATATATTTTCATTAGGTTTTTATAAAATTTTTATTATTGATTAATTTTAATTTATAAAAATAATAATCATTCAACTGAACTGCATGTAAAAGAAATAACCAACAGAATTGGCTTTTGCTTAAACTATCAATAACGTAATTTAATCCTCCAATATATTCTTGCAAACTGAAAAGGAGTTTCTTCCTTAAGTTTTTACTGCAATAAAACGTTATGAAAACTGATGTTCTAAGTATGAAGTAGGAAGCTCAGCTTATGTAGACGACAGTTTGAAACAGAAACCACTTTTCTTCTTTTAAGACAAGACCTTTTTTATATTTAGCATTTTTGTCTGTGTGTACTGGGTCTAAGAATGGTCAGAACATATACTGTCAAATTTTCCGAATTTATATGCATAAAAAAGCACTATAGATTTACCAAGAGTTTATTGATAGTATAATTTTAGGAATACGAGTTTGTTGAAAGAACAAAAAAATATTATATTCATAGTGTAGCATTAATTTTTTTCTGTTACAGATGCCTACTTGGAAGCCAATTAGCGGGAGCAGAGATAACTTAGAGCCCTTTTGTGATAGTAAAGTGCCTAAACCTTTTGGAAAACGGTATATTTCTGGAGCAAAGCGATTAAACAAGATTTCACAGTCTTACCTACTGATCGCTATAGTAAAGATCTACGGTTAAATCTTGCAGAAATACACAATTTTACTGCAGCAACATAGGCACCAGCTATGCGATTGTTGTGGCAAAACAAGTGCATAAATTATATTGATACCCAGAATGGCTCGAAGGTGCTTCCTTTACTCAATCTTAGTACTCTTATGAATTATATATCTTACTTATAGACAGTACTGCAATCTATAGAATTAAGACAAATGGTGAAAATCCAGAATGTATATTCAAAGTTATAACTAATTTCTGGCCAAACGTTAAGGTAGAGCTTATCACTCATTTTATATCCCATTTCCTTTGAATTCTACGAAATCTGCATCAACTTCAAGTGACTTTACCTGAGGGGTATCTCCTTCAAGCACATGAGCTTCAGTCTTTATAGTTTAAGCAGAAAAGAGACACACTCTTTACTTCCTTGAACTTTAGAGCTGTATAAAATTCTTTTTTATCATTTTTTCTAAAAAAAATGTATCGTACAACTTCCCAACCAGATAGTTTTTAGTGATATTTTCAGGAGTAATCCTGTATGGCTAAGTATCCTTTCAGCGATATCAGGTATTCTTGGAATCTACAAAGGGGTTAATGCTTTAGAAAATATATTTTTCTATTTTTATTGGTCAATCTGTTCTTGACCTCATGATCGTATCGATATTGTCCAAGAAATATTTAGACTCATCCCTTCACTCTTTTTATTATCAAGAGCATCTGTGTTTTTTTTGTATCAGGGAAGTCTACTATATGGGTACTTTATCAACAGTTAACCAAAGAACACTAAAGCAAGGTTTTCTGACAGAAACTGCCGATAATTTGTTTGGGTCTCATGTATAGTGTAAACTCGAACAGCCTTGCAAGCAGTAAATTTCTTCGTAATTACTCTGAGGTATTATTCAGCTTCATAGATATATATAAGTGTCATTTTTCAGGACCAGTAATCTCAAGTTTTGTTGAAGTTGCATATGTCATTTGTCTTATCATTGAAGAAATTGACGTTCCTTATCTTTTGAAATTAATAATCAATATCAAAATTTTAATAATGTAATCATAATTCTCAGGTAAAGTTAGGTTAATGCAATTTCTGAACCAAGTTTCTGCCACTCGAGTTATTTATTTTTTCTTACTTCCTGGCAACCCCTTGTTCTTATTTTTTGTATAGTTAACTGTGTTCATTCTAACATTTATTTTAATCAATATATTATTATAAGTATTTAATTCAGGACTCCTTCTTTTATTGCTAGTTTTGAAAAATATTTTGACCACAAAATTTGATTAATACATCAGGAATGGAATAAAAGCCTGTCCCATGATATCTGTTAGCTTCATGTATACTACAACACAGTCATCTACAATAGTTTGTTTCCGTATCTACGGCAAACATCATGAAAATGAATATAAATATACGTTCCGCTAGTCTTCCTTCAAGGTATTAGTCTTAGTAGGCTAAGTATGTAGTAAAAATTACCATATTCTTGCTTTGTAGCATGTTAATGGGGGGGTGGCAGCATTCAGGTCAACAGCCACCAAATAATCATAAGCGGCTAAAAAAAGGCAGATTAATAGAAAGATACTTCGAGACCATATTATGAATCCTCAGAGTGAATTCAGTTTTGTTGTATTTTTATTAGCTTCATTTATAGAGAAGCTATCATGAAGGTGTTGAAAACCTAACTAACACGTCTTTGATAATGCCAATGTGACATAATACTTCTTGTACCCAATAGCTTCTTAGAAGTCCTGAAATCAGTTTCTTCTAGGAAAAATGAAAGAACTAGTAGCAGGAAGTATACATCTACTCAAAATGCGAAATTTTTGTTCTAAGCAATTAGCTACCTGGTCCAATTGCCATGGATTTATTTCTTTGCAAATTCTGTAGAAGAGATGGATCAATGTTTTTTTCAGCTTTATTGAGAATTCTCGGGTAAATATATATATCCATTAGCTTGTTCAATAAATTTGTTGTGGGAATCATGTAGTACTTTTTATGAAATTCCTCACCATACGTTCGAGCCAAATGTCGTTAAGAGTATGATTAACCTATAAAGCATCATTATTGTATTCAGAAAAGACAGGGACTACAAAATCGAGCCATTGCGATGCACGTTTGAGTGAATATGACTAAAAAAAATTAGTTTTGTATGCCTAACAAAATACCTGGCTTATACTACAAAGACTTTATTTCTTCCCTGATACTCTGATAGATGTATTCGAATACATATTAGATTTATTCAACTTTTTTAAAAGTACGGTACACTTTATCTTGCTTCATATTTCATTTGCTTTAGTTAACTCAGCTTCACTCTTATATCAGTTTTCTCAATTTGAATCTCTGGAATTTGACATGGGAAAAAGATTATGCTCTTCGTCTTGAACAATCTTGAAATTGCTTAGTTCATATCAAAAGTATTGTATCCTCTTCCTCGGTAGTGGGCTCATATTCTAAAATTTTATGATTCAATTCTAGGCTCATTGAGAAGTCTTCTCAAGCAAAGATATGGGAAATTTGTTATAATATCCACCGAATTTTTTATCTTCTAGGACATGAACTGTGTTACCAACTGGAATTGATTGTACAACGTAGAATATGACACCCTCCTAAATTATTTCATATGAATTTCACAACTAACTATAAATTTCTCGTTTTGCATTATATATATTCGCTGCTATTATTAACTATTCTTATGGTTAACTAATAGGAAAATTCAAGATAGTATGAATTCTTCACATCATTTTCATTGCTGCAAACTATCGTCGGATAATGTGTCCTTGCGTGGTATATAGTCATGGAATTGAAAACATGACTCCACGAAATTTTTACTCCAGATAGTTTCTCTTTGAATTCATGTTTCTGTACTGTTTATACTTAATTGCAAAATTTGTCGATAATCCAAGTGCATGACGCATAACTGTTTCCAAATCAGAAATATAAGAACCTTGAAAGTTAAGGTTGTCGTTTCTTAGTTCATAGGTGAAAACAATTTAATAATAAACCTAAACAGAAATATTTATAAATAAAAATAAAATACTCTAAATAACACTATTTGAAAATGACTGATAGTCATAATGCTTAACTCTATCCAAACACTGGCGATGTAGATGGTTCTATGAATCCAGGTTGATGATAGTTCTATTGCAACTGAAGTAATTTATGCATTAATATCACAGATACCAAAGTATATATATATACGTATATTTATTCTTGCTTTGTGGCTTGAAAACTATAACCATAAAAATATTGAAATGTTTAGATTCTAAAATAAGATCTAAGCAAAAAACGAGGAATGGTGTATGCTATTGGACATAATTATTTGAAGATATCTTTCAAAGCTAGCTCGAATGATATTTCATACAAGGAATTAACTTATTACGATTGATACTTCGTAATGAAAAAATTTGTTGAATTCAGGATAAAATCTAAGAATATAAATAATATATAATTAAAAATTAATAAGAATCAGAATCTTCAATACCAGGTTTTTCATGGGAAATTAGAATACTTTAAATCAATTATGTACTGCAAAGGAGTATTATTACAAGTTATGGTAAATTTTTCTTTTTGGATCATTACAACCCCAAAACATATTCCAAAATGCTATTAAGATGTTAAATTATTATATTCACAAAATAAACTTAGATGAATTGTCTTATCATCTACCCTAGAGTAATAATAATGTTTTGTTTTGGTATATGTTCTCTCGTTAAATAAGAAATCTTGATAAACCTTAGCTTAAAAATGTAATTCTTCATCCAAACCAGTTGCCGATGCCAAAACTATTGAAATATATTAGTTCAATGCAAATTCGTGTCATCTTACTTCCATTGGATTTGGGAAATTTTTTTGTTTTCTCTTAAGATCTCTTGTCATCATTTATGACCTCCCAATTTTCTTGTAACAATTGTGGGCTAGACACTGTTGAGCTGTAGCAGAAGCTTCAAACCTAGTTGACGAGCGAGTAATTTATTCGCTACCCCCTAATGTTTAGCTTCATTTCATGGACATGAAATTCTATGTTTTTCACCAAAAGTTTTTTATTGTGAGAAGACATTATAGTGGCACATCATCGGATGAGATATTTACATCCCTCAAGTTTTAGATTATTACATCTTGTCTGCAATTAAATAGTAGTAAGGCATCCACATGTTAGATTCTAGAGAAGTTTAATATCTCATATCTGTTTGCAATATCACACTTGGGTATACGTAGTATTAACATAGGCTAAGTACAAGTGAGGCACTTGAAGCATTCTTGGTGATTTTCTCTCTAAAACTTCGCGCTACATCTTTTTAAATTGATTATAGTAGTCCGAGAGTTATCGCTACTTTTTGTACGTTTGTTGGACATTATGTCACCTCGCACTACCATTTTATTTATTGCTTCATATTTTTTGAGTTCTAGAATCTAAGAAGGGTGGGTGATGTGTTTTATTTGTCAGACAAAATCAACGTCCAAGTTGGCAAACTTTGAAGGTCTTCTATGTAGAATCCTAAGCATTTTTCTTGGTAAGAATCATCTCTTATTCTGTTGTTAATTGATGACTCTGTTCAAACATATTTCTGTTGCAAATGTCTCTTAGCTTGAAACAAATAGTTTTCAGCATGATCCTACTAGAGCCCGATCACAACAAATGTACTCTAACAGACATCACTTTGATTGTTTCTAAAGATTATAGTAACTTGTGTTTCTTGAATGACCCGTATTGGCTTCGATAGTCCATAAAAGTATGTTTTCCTTCATTCAAATGGTTGATGCATGGACTGGAGATTCCTGTAAGATCATTAAAATGTTCATCGGAATTCTTGTTTCTTTCTTAGAACTTCAGACAGGCTAGATATCATAAAGCAAGTTAGCACTAGTTTTTGGCCTAAGACTGGTTTCGCTACGATAAGTTCAAGATTAGGTCTCTTGAGCATTGGTTAATGGGATGCCCTGCATAATAACTAAAGGTACGATGCAAGGATAACCCCACATTTTTGGATAAGTTGAATGCAAATGAGTTTGGGATAAATAATGTCTAACCCTGCCCCTAGCAGCTCCTAGCCTCACCAGGAACAGCTTTTTAGCTATAGGCTGCGCCTCAATTAATGTATAGTACATAGATTCCTCTAATACATGCGATAATAGGGAACTAAGAACGGAAGCTAGTAGCCAACTAAAGCCGTTTCTGGGACAAAGATTTTTCTCTAGCACTAAGTCTAATTGTATTCCAGCATCTTGTAGGATTGGTTAAGTCGGTTTTTCTGTGAATATCTACATTCTTAACTGAAGTCGAAATACTAAGTTTGTGGTCACCCCAGAAATAAGAAAAAAACTTATCAACAAGTAAGAAAAAAGTTGATCTTTGTAGTCAAAAAAATTGAAAGACCCTCAGAATGGTAGTTGTATCGGGGTGGAATGGAAAATTGCAGTTTTAATGACGCTAAAGCTGTTGGACTGTTATTATTTTGCGTTAGTCGGGGGGGTTGATGAACAGCTAACCTTCATATATAATAAAAATTCAAGAACTTGTTTGATGAATTAAGAACAATCTAAGAACTGCCGAAATTGATTCACATGCGAAGCATATGTACAGACTTAGATCCTAGTGTAATAGAGTGTATCTGTTTCGAGCAGAAGGGTCTGAGACTGCGTCAGAAACTGAGGAGACATAAATTACAGAATACTATATGGAAAAAAGTAAAAAAAAAAGATAATAATTCCTACACAAAACGGAATGTTCACAGACACTAGTAAATAGGAAACTGCGTTCATTACTGAGCAAATGTGTGCGTATTCTCACGGTAACTCCCTTTAAATGTGTGTATGTTTGATTAGTAACGTCTCAGATAACTTGGGTTATTTAACTAACTTCGTATAACATATATAGTATTTGAACTATTGTCAACAGTATGGTTACTTGTGTAAGTTAATTGAAGACCTATAGAATAATTGTAAGTAGAATAAATATCACATATGCATTTTGGGCGATCTGGAGTAGAGTTAATAGATAATAACAACATTTTGAAAACTTCATAGATTCTCGTCTAAGACACAGTTTTCGATAAGTGCAAAAACCCCTGAGTGTTAACAACGCCTTGTGAGTTTATTGCATTGATACTTAGCATAGTATCGGAGTTTGTGACTTGAAGAGAGCCCTTACAAAGTCTTTGGATAGATCCCTTAGCAATAAGAGCGATCTAGTTGTATCCAATAGTTACCCCGGATACAAAGAGACATAGAACGTAGTCGTTCTATTGTGGTAGCACGTTCTCATACGTCTGAACGCTCGAGGGTTTTCCGAGTGTACAAATTGTTATAACAATTCCTCAGATGGCGGGGAAGAAAAGTGATAAGGGCGCAGCGAAGCCACCTCGCAGATCAGCGAGGCAGGCTGCCGCCGCGCAGAGTCCCGCGAGGGAGGTCGTTGGAGGTAACGTTTCCGGTTCTCAGGAACGGGTTACCTCGGGTGTATCGGACCGTGAGGTCACGATCGTAGATCCGGTAACGGGTGCGCAAACGCAATCTCGGATAACTGCCGGAGTTGAGCCCAGTGCCGCATCTCAAGGAGCTGGTTCGGTCCCAGTGAGTATTCATCAAGCTACTCAAGCGACATCTGCGGCAGCACATAGCGCTCCTGTAGGAGTAAGAGCTGCTGAATCAGCTAAAACAAATATAGAAACCGTTCCAGCGGCTGATAATACTGTATCAGCAGTACAAGAAGTACAGACTACTCCGCTGCCTGCTGGCTCACAAGCTAGAGCTGGGGGCAATACCACTGTGACTCGTCATGGTGTGTCTGGGGTGACGAGCAGCGATGCTACGTCAGCGGCCATTCCTGCCCGCCCCGCGGCAACTACTGTTCCTACAACTGGTGGCAGAAGTTCTAGACCTGTTGAGCGGGTTGGAGCTTCAACTCAGAGTAACGTCTCTGGGGTTACTGCAGCAAGGGGACATGATGCTGGAGTACCTCTGGGATCCTCCCAAGTGCCGGTATCTGTCACTTCTACCCCTCCTTATTCTATGAATGCACCTTCTGCCCAATTGATGAATCCTCCGGACACGCAAGCCCTTGTGGCGGAAACTCAGGTCGAGACTAACGTTGGGTATGGAGAGAGGGATGCTGAAGCGTATCAACCAATGGAGACTGAATCTGTTAGATCTTTAGAGATCGGAGATTTCGATGACCCGGAGGTTGAAGGTTCCATCGGTTCTGACAGGGATGGGAATCGTATTCCGGAAGTGAATAAAGGAATACGTACAGGTAGAGGCGCATCACGCCGAAGCGCATGAGCCTCAATGAACCTGACCACCCTGGCCAGGGATAATGGTTCTGATAGATGGTATGACGCTGTTGTCAACGCAATTGACCGTGCGAATATCAGTACGAATCATAGAAGCATGGAAAGACAGCCTCTCAGTATTCGTGAGAGAAGGCACTTCGAGGGTATGACGGAAAATTGGTTGTCGCTCAATCCTGAGCAGCAAGCGATAGAATACGCCGCCGAAGTCGCCATAAATGCTAGAGCTTCTCGGAATGAAAGGCTGGCTAGACATGCTCTCTTGAAGCAGAAAACAGGTGGAAGGGAACCTTATACATTGGATCCGGTTCCTAAGGTCTGCTTGTCTACAGATGACCCACAACATCGGGGTATACTTGATGGAATGGATATGTCCATCTTCGACAATTGGCCGGTTATGAGTGACGCAATGGATAGAGCCTATCCTATTATCAAAATGAATTATGTTAATTCGCAGGATAGTGCGGAGTTCATGGCGATAATGAGTAACTCCATGTACAAGTTGAATGAGAAGTTTAAGGACTTAGCTAGAACGAGGGATGTGTTGTTTGCGGAGAATAAAACCTTGAGGACATTAGTTATGAAATTGTCTTCAAGCTCTTCAGGCAATACGTCTAATAGTAGGCCAAGGTATCCTAAACCCCAACTGTTGACGGCGGAGACTATGTCCATAGAGACCATCAATCAGTTCCTTCATGTTTCGGAAGCGGCTGAAAAGATGGATCCTATGTTTAAGCCTGAACTTTACGTGGATAGGAACCTTTTGGATGACCTGTGTCCAACTAGAGAGTTTATTCAGATCCTAATGGTATTAAGGGAGCGTAGAGATAGGCTACTTGCCGAAACTACGGATATACCGATGAGTGCTCTGGAGAAGTTGAAGTGGCCTAACAGCGGCACTTCGTTACAGAACTTCACAAAGTTTTTCCAGAGTATTCGAAAGGTCATCAAGGAGCAATACGTTAGGCGTATTGATAACCACGAAAAGGCTAACCTTTTTGAGATGATCGTGAAAAAATGCCCGAAGGAGATGCAGATGACTAGGGAGATCATAGCTAATAAGATATCAGCGAACGTGAACCCTTTGTCTACACTACATGCTCTCCAGAAAGCCCTTGAAGCTCAGCGACAAGCGGCCATCGATAGGGGCGAGAAGGCATAATATGGGCCTGACTATTTGCCGACAAGTGCGAACGCGTTGGCTGTGGGGAGCGAACCCCTTGAAACTAAATCGCAAAGGCGCAGAAAAAGGAAGGCGCTTGCTATGCAAAGGCAGGCGCAGCTAATGCAGGGACAGGGGAATACTAACTATATGGCAACGATCCAGTGCTATAGCTGTAAAGAGTATGGCCATTATTCCCGGAACTGTCCTAGGTTGGTTGATGTACCTCGCAAGAGAGCAAGTTTGCTAAACCAAAAACCCAGGGCGAAACGGGAAGTCCTCAGTGACGACTCGAGTGAGGTGCAATACAACGCCACCAAGAAACCGCCTATGGTTAGGACTTTCATTGCTAAGCCGGTGAGTCCTAGACCCTGTGAAGGCATGCAGGTGTTCAACCATGAGTTCAAGGAAATCAAAGACGCGATGATGGACTCAGGGGCAGATGCCGTAGTAGCATCTTATGGCAAACACGTGAGGTTTTGCAAAGATGTGAAGGACGCCGAGGGACAGGTGACCTCTGCCAACGGGACGATCAGTCCTGTTGTCAAGGTTGGACGTATCGACCTCAACGTCTTTAAAAATGGTAAACTGAGGCGGAAGGTGCATGTGCAACGTGTGCTATTAGTGGCCGGGGATTGGGATTATTTCCTAATCGGAAAGCCCGCACTAAGAATGATGCACTTGTTACCCGAGCAAAATATGGAGCTCGGGTAGGAAAGCGGCAGCCATGTTAGCCACCTGGTGGGCCAAGTAAATTCGGGATCTAGTTTTCTATGTTATAAATATATAAATAATGTAAATTGGTTAAGTAGAAAACTAGGATCTTCGGTTTGGCCCAACGTAGTTATGCTAATTGTGGATGTAATTAAAGTTAACAGTGTATTTCAATATATGAGTTTTCACCAATACGAGTTAGTGGAGTACATCCGTGTTTTACGTTGGGGCAGGGGTGGATCGTCCTTAAAGATCCGTAGATATTACCTTTTTGGTAAAAATATTGACCAGAGTAAGGTCGTTAGACAAAAGCAGAAAAATGTTCTGCTGGTGAAGGGTGGTCTACCTGAGGAACTTGACCGGGTGATACAGATGCTTTCGCTTCTGCAGGGCGGAAGTGTCAACGTATTTCCCAAGATCAAGGTTCGAAAGGATAGACAACCTGTTAGTATAGAGCAAAAGGCAATGGTTGTGGTGGGTCAGTTGATCACTGACGAACAACGAAGTCTTATCAACAACCTGCAAAGGGACGCCTTAGCGGGTGATAGCGAGTGGCTATCGGCCTACCACGAGCACGTGGTTGTAGGGGACTCCTTCGCACACTACCTTGCTGAGGTCAGGCAGGCAGTGGAAGCCCAGAGAGTAGGGCTGACGAAGGTGGAAGTCCCCGGGATGTTGTGGGTACGCAACACCGCGACTAGTGTTGACTTAGTTGAGAGAATAAACACTGGTGATACCTCCGGTATCGACTTTGGAGAGGTCATCCGATTGAAGAGGCATGTAGAAGACATCGCCGATGATGACTTGGGTGATATACTATTGCCCGACGTGGATGAAGAAGTTGACTCAGTCTCTGAGGAAATAGAGATAAGGGAAGCTATATCATCTATGATCTCTAAGGCTACGGATGCCTCGATGGAGATGAAGGAAAAGTTGAAAGCTTTATGTTTGGAGTACTGGGATGTGTTCGCAACGGACCATTCGCAGACTCGCATAAGTGAACTGGAGTCTATGCCCGTGTTCCCGTTGGAGAATTACGAGTTCAAGTACCCCAGAGCTAGGCCAACATCTGCTGAAAAGAGCAGATTCATAAAGGAAAAACTTATGAGTATGGAGAAAAGGAAGCTCTTGAAACTAGTGCCGGCCGCGGAATTTGGTTCCGTGGTCTTTGCCGTTCCTAAGAAAGGAAACAAACTTAGGATGGTAGTTGATTTAGTCGACGTGAATAAAATTTTGCGTCGCGATGTTAATCAGCTACCCTTTTTGGAAAAGAGTTTCGAAAATCTCGCTCAAAGCAAGTTTTATGCTTCGTTCGATGTGGTGTCTGGGTTTGACCAGCTCGGCATCACTGAAGAAGCGAAGAAGTATTTCAATATAGTGTCCGAACATGGGACCTACCAGTTGAACTTCGCCCCCATGGGATACCACTCGACCCCCGTGTTCTTCCACCAGCAGAGAGTGAAGCATGTGGTGGGCAGAGAAGTCGAGGGTAGACATGGTCATGGCATCATCCAATGGATTGATGACAGTCTGATCTACGCAGACAACTTTGATAATTTCATTAAAGTATTGAAGAGATTCTTTGAAAACCTTAGGAAGGTTAAGGTAAGGATCAGCCCCCAGAAATCTACCATATTCTCGACCAGGATTAGTTATTGCGGAAGAGAGGTAGAAGGGGGAAAATGGAACTTTAACAAGGAGTATTATGAGAAAATACTCGAAGTTCCGAGGCCGGAGTTTGTATATCAACTCGCGGCGATACTTCACCTTGCGCAATGGCTATCACTGGCCATACCGAAGCTCGGGGAGCTTAGGGGTAAGGTTATGGCTAAGTACCCACAAATGAAAGGGGAAAAGTCTAACATGAAACGCAAGAACGAATGTGTCGAGTGGTCGGACGAATTGTCTGACGACTTCAAGGAGTTCAAAAGGATCTTGTCTATAGCGGCGAAACAGAAGCTGCAGACTTATGATCGTAACCAGGATTTGTTACTTGTGACAGATGCCAGCAAGGAATACCATAGCGCTATAGTATTTCAAGCTGGGTCATCTGAGAGGAGTAAGTCATTGTTGAAGAAGACAGTGTTTCCTATGATGTTTTTCTCTGGCAAGTTTGCCGAGGATCAACAGAGGTGGGGTATCGTTCATAAGGAACTTTACCCGATTGTGAAGACGTTCAGTCGTCTTTCGTATTTATTACTATATCATCCAACGCCAATACAGGTGTACATGGATCATATGAACCTCAGAGCCATAATTAAGGGTGGATCCAGGATTAACCATGGACACCTTAATAGGCTACAAAGGTGGGTGCTGACTCTGTAGCAGGCTCAGGCTGAACTTTACCACGTAGATGGTGAAAGTAACATCTTCGCCGATATGCTGTCAAGGTGGGCAGCCCGGGTCGAAGAAAAAGACCGAGAGATTAGAGCCGCTAGGGCTTTGGTTAGGGATCCACCTCCGGAATCCTTGGACACAGGGGAACGTAACTTCTACAGAAGGATGTTCGTATCACCGACCGACCAAGAGCTTGAGCAGCTAAGGGAGATGGTCCCTGGAGCACCCGAGGATATCAAGGTTAGGTCGATGCTTGACCAGGATAGCTTCGATACTTGGTATCTCGACGATGACGTCAAGTATGAAACTCGTCAAGATGGGGGCCTGACATTCGCAAGGAAGCCTAGAGAAAAGGTTCAAGAGGAGTTTCTTCTCAAGGATGTCGATGAGTCAGCAGTGACCTTTGATGATATCCTTGATTGGGTAACAGAACAAGCCGAGTACGAGGAGTCTTCGGGTCCAACGATCGAAGATCTTGGTACTGCAACCGAAGATGACGAAATACTCAAGGTCACGGTGAATGCTGTCAGACTTAACCCAAATAAGCAAAGGGAGAAAAGAACGTATGAACAGATGAGAGCCTTCGATAAGGATCGAGTCTTAGCGTTCAACCCATATTATGAAGGTTCGTGGAAGCGCATCTCTGGGGCCGAACTGCTTGATGGTCAGAAAGCTGAAGGACTTGGCGATGGCATCAAGCTGGCAAGAGCCGGCGACAAGGTTGTGATACCTGAAACTCTTTTTGAAAGACAGATGGTTCATATTCACCTTGCGGGTCACCATGGACCGGTGAGTGCCTGTGTAGCGGAAGCTTCAAAATATGCATGGATCATCCCTAAGACATATGGTGAAGGGGCAACTTTATAGAGCATCTTTCAGGATCTTAAAGTGAATTGCGCTCACTGTCGAAAGGGACCTTCGTTATTGAAGACTGCATTAAGCATAGTCACTGAGGCTAGGGCACCAAGAGAAGTGCTAGTGTCCGACTACTTGTATGTTAATCCGAAGGGGTACATACTCGTATTGACAGATGCTTTCTCGAGGTTCATCTATTTAAAATACGCACCTAAGGCTGACGCCGAGACAGTGGTATCTACTTTAGAAGATTTTAATAGTAATTGGAAGTTAGAATCGAACTTCACCCTTGTGACAGATCGAGGATCTCACTTCGCTAACCAAGTGTTGGAAAAATTGAGCAAAGCTCTTGGTTTCACCCACAACTTCGCGGTGAGTTACGCGAGTTGGACGAACGGTGAAATTGAGGTGGTACACAAAAAAGTACTTGACTTTTTGAAGGCCCTTGTATCGGAGAGAAGATATCAATGGGATGAATGGCCTTTAGTACTGGGCACTATACAGGCGGCAATGAACGATCTACCCATCATGTCTAGAAAGCTTCCAGGGGAAAGTAAGGCGCCTTGTGCAAACCAGCTTTTCCTGTTCATAAATCCTGAGAAGGATTATATTGAAGCTGCTGCTTTTCCGAGGTTGATCTCGAGAAAGGTAGGTGGGGAAGTGAAGGTAATAGATACTGATGTGGATACCTTGTTTAAGTTGTCGAAGAATTTTCGAGATCAACTCGATGAGTATCAGGGTCGCGTTGCTGACTATGTGTCTCTGATGAAGTCTAAAAGAAATGCCTACTGGAATAAAAGGAGGAAGCGTTTTGCTAAGGCTTTGCTCCAATACCAGGTAGGTGAATGGTGTCTCATTAGCACTGCTAAGACGCCGAGAGAGACTAACAAGATTAAGCTTGAGTGGTCTGGCCCTGTATTGATACAGGAGGTACTTAGCAATAATGTGTACCGGGTGCGACTCTTGAACGGTATGACCTTAACGGTTCATGCTTCAAGGTTGTATTTTTACGAGCCCTCAGGGTACGTGCCGGATGACGCATTGAGAAAAATCTTTATCAATAATTGGGGTGAGCTTGAAGTGGGAAGGTTCCATGGATTGCGATACTCTAATGGAGAATGGTGGTTACATGTCCATTGGAAAGGGTTCGAATCTCGAGATGATACTTGGGAACCTCTCAGATCTATGTATAGAGATGTCAAATCACTTGTCATAAAATACTTAGAGAATCAGAGGAAGTCTGTAAGGGATAAAAGAAACTCGAAGAGGGCTACGGCCTGGATCGAGAGACATATCCTAGGCGATATCAATGTTAGGTGGGTTGGTAAAATGAGACCTAATCTAAGATCGCATCTCCTAGTTGAAGGTAACTGGTGGGAGGAACGAGAGGCTGTTCCTTTCTACGTAAAGAATTGGTCTGAGTTGGACAAATTTGTTATGCAATGTCTTGTAAAATGCTTCGGTATGGGCGACTTTGAGTCGTTTACGAAGTTCATGCCACATAAATCGAAGGCAATGATGTACTCATGTATTCAGAGAACTATGGGAATCATGAGCTTGGCTGGATTTAATGGTAGAAAAATTGATATAGCCTCGGAAGATCGAAAGCAAGAATATAATTTTCCAGTAGAGAATATTCTGTGTTCGTGGAAGTATGATTCTTTTGAGACGGCGAAATCATTGATGAGCTTCGTCATACCGGAGGGTGCAGGGAAAGCATTCTGCAGACAAGTAGAAAGAATGCAATCAAAAGCGAGACAGGATGGGTCTAAGGTGAGAGACTGCTTGCAAGAATTGACTGAAGTAAAAGGTTTATGGCTAGAAATCTCGAAGTATGTATTCGAGGGGTTATCGTTTGCAAGTAACCCTGAAGGATATATTTTGGATGACCGTAGAACCGTAACTTTGGTTGAAACTGTAGAAAACGTTCAAATAAGTAGTGAGAGTATAGAGACTAGCTCTGACTTAAGGATATTTATGCAAGTAGACAATATAGGTAACTTCACTTTGACCAAACTGTATGGCAATATATTTGACCTGTCGGGTGAGTCGTGGCCTTTTTCGGTAAAGGTCTGCATATTCCCTAGAGAGAGAACTTGGTATTTTGCTGATGTTTATGAAGGAGACACCGTTGCTTCATGGCCAGGTGATGAGGTAGATCTTCTCCTCGTCGATCCACCATGGGCCACTGGAACCTTTAATCCTGTGAGAGGGATCCGAACTCGATATCCTAAATGCAAAGATTCTGAGGTCCTCGATATACCTTTTGAGAACATGAAGCCGGCATTCATTGCTATCTGGGTCATCGAAAGGAATCTAGGCAGAACCTTACAACATTTTGATAAGCACCAGTATGACTTAGTTAACATAGTTGACTGGATTAAATGTACCAAGTCAGGGGCCTTGCGTACTTCCTTGGGTTATTACTTCCAACATTCAGCAGAAATGCTGCTGGTGTTTGTGTCAAGAACTAAGAAAGAGAGGGTTCTTGATGAGACTCATAAGCTGAGGGAAACAGAGTTACTGTGGGCTGATCGGTTAGAAAATGGTGTAAAGCCTTTGAAGGCTTATGAATATTTTGAGTCAGTATTTGGAAGGAACACTCTTAAGGTTGAGCTTTTCGCAAGGTGCTGCAACTTTCGAAAAGACTGGGTTCAATTGGGATTCGAGGTCGATCCTCGATCAAGTGGGGTTGCCTTTGGTTGTGGCATGTCGACGAATGGAAAAGAGGCACACCTCTTTTAAGATGAGAAGGGGGATGTGTATGTTTGATTAGTAACGTCTCAGATAACTTGGGTTATTTAACTAACTTCGTATAACATATATAGTATTTGAACTATTGTCAACAGTATGGTTACTTGTGTAAGTTAATTGAAGACCTATAGAATAATTGTAAGTAGAATAAATATCACATATGCATTTTGGGCGATCTGGAGTAGAGTTAATAGATAATAACAACATTTTGAAAACTTCATAGATTCTCGTCTAAGACACAGTTTTCGATAAGTGCAAAAACCCCTGAGTGTTAACAACGCCTTGTGAGTTTATTGCATTGATACTTAGCATAGTATCGGAGTTTGTGACTTGAAGAGAGCCCTTACAAAGTCTTTGGATAGATCCCTTAGCAATAAGAGCGATCTAGTTGTATCCAATAGTTACCCCGGATACAAAGAGACATAGAACGTAGTCGTTCTATTGTGGTAGCACGTTCTCATACGTCTGAACGCTCGAGGGTTTTCCGAGTGTACAAGAATGGCATCTTTCTTGTCTCTGTGTGAAAAGAAGGGGTTTAACAATAAATACAACAAGGTCGCTATTTTATCTAGTAGGCTTATGAGAAGACTGCTTATAACTTAATCTTGTGTTCAGTATTAAAATCCCTTTTCTCATGCAGAGACTAGAAACTCAAATTACTAAAACTTGCTGTGGCAAGAAAGTTAGGTATAGTCGAGGTAAAAAGTTAAACAAATTGTGACTAAGTACAAACATCAAGACCAACTAAAGTTTGATTAAAATACTAGCAATCTTCTCATATGCTGCAAAAGTAATTGCCTGTCCACAAAACACTCTTGGAACTCTAGCACTCAACCCCCTAAAAAAACCACCAAACCCATTGGCAGCATATACCTGTCTCATAATCCCTATAGTACCAAGTCCATCACCTTTCCCTGATTGAGCTATATTTTTAACAACATCAATTGGATTATTTAGTGTTACACTTAAGGCACCAACTGTTCCTCCAGCTGCCATATAAGTAATAACTCCTCCATCTTCATCACCACTAAAATAATTAATACCACTTTTCACAGTGTCATAGAGCATAAATCTAATTCCAACACTACTACTCTGTCTCAAAACAGTTGGAACTAAACCTTTAAATAAAGAACCAACACCTCCAGTTTTCACTACGTTCACAGCACTTCCGAATAATCCTTGCTTAGCTCCACTTCCTCCAATTTGACTTTGTTTCAATACTTTCAATCGTTCAGTAGGAGTCGTCCATACCGCGGCTTCAACAGCACCTATATAAATAAAACGCAAAAGACTAATCTACCTGCCATTAGCCCACAGAATAAATTTACTCCAGCTCCTCCTTTTCCTTCTATATTCAATAGTTTTTCAACCGTCTGTTTCGTTTTAGCAAATGCAGTAAAACGAATAGCAGCTTTTCCAGAAGTTTGTAAAAGAAAAGCAGGCATTCCAAAGTATAGAGCCCTTATTCCATCTGTTTGTTTTATAGTCTTCATAGCGTGGATTGGATTTCTATATTTGCCTGGATTAATCTGCATCTGTGTCTTAACAACATCCTGATAATGAGAAAAACAGATGAATGTACAAGTGGCATAGTACACAAAACTTCACAAGCACCAGCACAAGCTCCTGCTGTAAAATGCTTCCATCCAGCTAACTGAGTTTTCCCTCCTTTCTTCTTTGGTGTTGTCTCAGGTTTTGTTCCTTTGCTGCCGGAAGATTTTACTCCATGGACAACTATACCCGTCAATGAGTGCTGTCTTGATAAGGACCTTACTAGCTTTAACTCAGCAGCTGCATCAACATCTGAACCACTTTTTTCTTCTGCTTTTCCTTTGTTCATAATTATATTCTCAGAACTTAAAAAAATAGATCCGAACCAATGATATTGTGTCTTTTCTATGATTGGTTATAATGATGCATGACTCAAAATTTCTTGAACCGTGGATCATTTTATTCCTATCTTAGGCAGTAATATCCTCGCGTGTTTCGTCGGTTAAAAAAAATCAACAATAAATGTTTAGAATAAAACAATTAATACAACGCAATCAAAAGGCTCTTGTGCAACCACAGAAAAGGATTTTCTCAAGTATTTTGAGTGTGCAACCTGTTGGGGAATTAGAAGAAGGTCGTTTTGATAGACAACATGCAAGAGGAAAACTGACTGCGTATGAAAGGATAAGTTTGCTAGTGGACAATGGGTCTTTTGTAGAATACGATAGGTTGAAGTTGTCGAGAGATGGAGAGTTTCCAATGCGGAAGTTTCAAGGGGATGGAGTTGTTACTGGACACGGTAAAGTGAATGGAAGAAAGGTCTTTGTTTTTAGTCAAGATTTCAGTGTACTTGGTGGGAGTTTGTCGGAGGCCCATGCTCAGAAAATATGCAAAGTTATGGACAAAGCTGTGAAGGTATCGTTTAATGTTGTTGTTATGCCTAGGTTGGTGCACCAGTTATTGGCTTAAATGACTCTGGAGGTGCTAGGATCCAAGAAGGGATTGATAGTCTAGCAGGATACGCAGAGGTATTCCAAAGAAATGTAGAAGCATCTGGTGTTGTCCCTCAAATTTCTTTGATTCTTGGACCATGTGCAGGTGGAGCGGTACTCAATCTTTCTAATCGTAAAGCATAGGTATATAGTCCGGCCATAACTGATTTTACTTTTATGGTACAAGACACAAGCTATATGTTTGTTACAGGACCGGATGTAGTCAAGACGGTGACAAACGAACAGGTTACACAAGAAGAACTTGGTGGTGCGCTGGCCCATTCAACCAAGTCAGGTGTTTGTTCGAAGGTATTTGATGACGAAATTGCGGCACTTAGAGAAACAAGGAAATTAGTTGATTTGCTTCCATTAAGCAACCTCGAAAAACCACCTGTTAATGGATATAGAAATGTAAAGTCTCCTGAAGAGGTTGATGAAACTGGTGTTGCGTTGGATCATATAATTCCAACGGATGCAAATGTTCCATATGACATGAAGTTAGTCATCAAGAAAATAGTGGATCCTCTTTCGTTTTATGAACTGCATGAAAACTATGCGAAGAATATCGTAACAGGCTTTGGTCGGATGGATGGAAAAACGGTTGGTGTCATTGCAAATAATCCTCTAGACAAAGCTGGATGTTTAGATATTAACGCTAGCAGAAAAGCTGCTAGGTTCGTTCGCTTCTGTGATTCATTTAACATTCCTCTGGTTACTTTAGTTGATGTTCCTGGGTTTCTTCCGGGGACTGATCAAGAGCACAATGGAGTAATTGTGCATGGAGCAAAGCTGTTATATGCTTATGCAGAGGCAACTGTTCCGAAATTAACTGTCATCACAAGAAAAGCATTCGGTGGAGCGTATGATGTAATGAGCAGTAAACATTTGAAGGTATTTTATTTGCGTTAGTCTTAGTATATAGGGAGATGTTAATTATTCGTGGCCATCAGGACAGGTTGCTGTAATGGGTGCGCAAGGAGCTGTTGAAATTATCCATAGAAAGAAGATGCAAGAAACAGGAGATGTGTCCGCTGAAATTAAGGAATATGAGGATAAATTCTTAACTCCGCGTGTTGCTGCTGAGAGAGGGTTTGTGGATGATGTAATTCAACCAAGAACGACCAGAAGAAGGCTAATTGATGATTTAGAGATCTTGGAAGGAAAGAAAGAAAATAGGCCGTGGAGAAAGCACGGTAATATTCCTCTATAAGGTTTTGAAGTTTAATATACATTCGTCAGATTATTACCAGTTCTCAGGGCTACATAAACTACTTAAAGTCGGTCTAACAGCAGAAGTGTTTCTTGGATTACTATATCACAATTGGCTTCAACTGATAATAATTCAGTATGCTCAGCACCAGGAACAAAAACTGTTTTAGCATCAACACTGATCTTCTCTATTTCCAGTGCTACAGTTAAATTTCGTTTGAACAGCCCATGCTCAGCAATAATACTTGTAATGGAAAAGTTGTATGGTTGATGAAAACCTTCACGAATAAACTTACAGTTCTTTGGATAACCATTGCTTTCATAGATGTTCATGGAAAAATAATCAGGTAGTAGCTTATCGTTGATCATTTCTTCACGGAACCTGCTTGGAATATAATCTAATTGAGAACTGAATGGCTTAAATTCCAACAAAGAAGCAACTAGTCCAACTCCCGAGTCAATAACACGTTCATATATGATCCTATGTTCAATCTCTGGTGGTGGTCCGCCAGCACACCTAGAAGAAGTTTCTACATGAACAGGATCTACGAACACAATCCCCTTAGAAATACCAGGTTCAACAATTTCCAAAGCTCTTACATTCATTCCAGAAAACGAGGCGGCTACAAAAACTAAATTGTCTCTGTCAAACCTTCCAACCAGAGACGGATGAACATGCAGTTGATCAAATACATAAAGAAACTCATATGCAAACTGCTCAGATGTTCTTGTCTCAGGATCAACATCGTGTAAATTTCTACTAAAACCAGTTCCTACTCGATCAAATAGACAAACGAGTGTTTCATTTCTTAGTTTCTCATATCCCCAAGCAAACGCTAATCCCTGAGCAGAATATCCGTGAAGAAAAACAACAGTACTTCTTTTTTTATCAGTATCGATTCCAGAGCACTTGACACTTATTCTTGTTTCAGCATTTTCAAATATTGGTATGAGCAGTTCAATTTCATCTGGATCTTGAGATGCACCTGGATAGAACTTTTTATCCCACGAGCATTTTAATATAATATTAACTGATGCAAGAACCAGAGGAATAGATACCAAAATAAGTTGACAAACAAAGAGTTTTGAAATATTTCTTGGTTTTTGTTTTTTCTTTGGTAATAAATCATATGTACCATCAGGAGAATATTCAGCATGTTTTGAAATAAAATTGAGATATTTTGAGTTCTTGAGGAGAGAAAAGGTTAATAGAGAAAAATAGAAAAGGGTTAGAAAGACCAAAAGTGGTTTTAGAAACCTGTCTGGGTAGTTTACAGGTAAATCCAATATCTGGAGGAAAGATGCTAAAAGAAAGATAATAAGAATAACAAAACAGAACGCAGCAATCACAGGGGAGCTGTTGTTTGCTTTGGATTCTCTAATAACTAGTTGCTGTAAGAGAACCAGAACAAGAGCGGCCATTATAGAAAAATATGCAGCCCCAAAAGCTCTAACATCAGCAACCCAAATAAAACCAGTAAATAGCATGTGAAGGAAAAATAAGATAGGAATAATTGTATTCTTCAACATTCTGCTTTTTAATACTTTCTCCTATCTTATGCGTCACTCTTATTTAAGCACCTTTATCCTGGCTTCGTATTGCATCACATTAAATAACTCTTGATTCTTGAAGCGAATCATATTCTAGCGGAAGATACTGCTAGAATGAGCCGTAAATGAGCCGACTTTGAGCGACGTAGAAGAACACAAGATTACATTACCCGAGCCACGGAAGAGGATAGAGTTAAGCAATATAAGTATAGACCACTTGTTCGTCCACCTCGTCGACCATATATCTGTAGTTTTTCATGAATTTTAGGTGTCTGTGTACATTTCTTAGTTTACCATCAACTAAATTATTTCTAATAATTGTATTCACTCTTCTGTTACTTGTGAAGAATCTAGATACTAACTCATCTTCGGAAACACTAACTTTTGAAGTATGTAAAAATACTTCTATTCTTTTAAGAACTTTATTTGCTCTGTATAAAATATACATTTTAAATAATGCCACATAAATAATTCGTAGAAGAACACCAATCGAGACCCAATACAGAGGTCGCTCAAAGAACCTTAACTCTAACAAACACAACACCGAAACTTCATTTTGGAAAAGAGATATATTTCTAACTTGGTCAAAGTGAGAGTCTTGTATATGAAAAGATTTTGATTTTTTGGTTTTCAAAAGGAGATCAAAATCTTGAAAAAAGGTATCTTTACTCAGACTTGAGTACAACTTGTTTACTGCTGGTTGACTTTTCAGCTTTTGCCTGATGAAAACAAAATTAAAAACTTCTTGTTCATTAAAAAAAGATGGGAGTCTGCTGTGAAAACCAATGTTATATAAAAACGCTTTTCGCTTGCACAGATTTTCTGCTGCAAGGTCAACTAGAACTCTCTCCAGAGATATGCTCAGCAAATCCAATCTATATTTAAATAGATCATCATTTTTACAACTTTCTTCGCCAAATTTTACATAACCAGGATTGCAAGCAATTAATTTTCCCTTCTCACAGACTCCATGATCAACACAAGGACGACAGTTCCCTTGACCTCGAAAATCACAGAAAGGGCGTCTAATTTCATTTTTTTCGTATAAATTTAGATGAAAAGCTATGAATCTGAAAACAATCGAAACCAGCAATGCGGCTATAACTCCATAGAATCTTTTAGATATTTCACTATTTTTTACTCCCATTTCGCCAATTTCTATAAACGGACAAAAAACGTAAAATGGGCTATATGGCCCAAGATTCATAATATTTGCAATTATTCTTTATAAATATCTCGAATAATGAAAAAAAAACTATAGATTAACAATCGAGCACCGTGATAAATGTCTATATCTAGGTTAAGCACTAACGCTGTTTAAATCCAATAGAAAGGCTTTAGTCTTAGACTTTTTACGTTTTATTTTTGTGAAGTTTCGCTTAGCTTCAATGAATAAGCCTTAGGCAACTTTATAACTCTTAACATTAAACAGATCAAGCCTTAATAAAGACCATATTAATTTGTGCAAAGAATGTGAGACAAAAATAATTTCTCTGTTCATTTTGTATGGTATTAATTTTTTTTTTGAACTTTTGGTTCTCTATACCTCTAAACTAACTAGCTACTGGGGATGTATGGTTTCATTGTTATGATATCTTCTTCTTTGCTGCTAAAAATAACTCAAAAGTTTTTTTCATTAATAAAATTTATAATTTTATGCTTAGCTCCTATATCTATTTTGTTTATGTACTACCTCTGCTAAGAAGTAGCATCAATGTATACACATAAACTATAGCATGTCAAGACACTAGAAACCATTAAGATTAGAATTGATCAAAGTCAGCAGTTAAAAAAACACTACCTCTTTTGTTATTGCTACATTATCTTAAGATATACGGTGTATGAACTATTTCTCGTATGATCCGGAAAGAATGCTAGAATCTCAGTGAATACCTATTCAAATAGTCTATAACTTGGTATTAAGAACTAAATATGATTTTAACTCCAAAATATTGCACCGAATACGCTATTTATTATTTGAGTGTAACATGACTATACTTAGTTTGCGATGTCTCTCTGAAGTACTTAAAGAGAGCATAGTTAACTTAAATCAGCGGAAAATAACTGTATTGCGGTGTATTCCTAAATAAAACTCAACATCAAACTGGTATATTAGTAAGGTTATGTGATATTTTACGTCTTTACGAAACCAATGTCTAATCCAGAGTTCATCGAGTACGATCAGTCAATTGTCTTCAATCATATTTGTCAGTATCACTGGCTTTTCATTTGAATGCAAACAACATTAATGGTATCCTTTATGCAGTTTAAGAATTTGTGTTTATTGGTAAGACATATACTCACTAATCAAGAAACTTAGTACATTTACTTTTTTATGTTTGGTGCTAGTATTTCTTGCCATAAAGAGTATATATTTTAGGGGACTTTTTTTCCTACTCAGAGATATACCTGAAGAGCTTTCTCTATACGAAACAAAAACAGTTAGTATTACCTCGAAACTGAGTTACGATCTTTGTGGTTGTGCAAGGTTTAGCATTAACACGTTAACTTACAAATTAAAATGTAAAATGTTAATATGTGCATGTTTAGTATTTTAAGTGGAATTTATTCTGGGAAAATAAACTTTTTGCATTAGAACAAGAAAAAACAGAGAGAATAAATCTTAACATGTCCCTGATCAAGTCCAAACTCGATGAAAATGAAGATCAACCGTATTCATCAAACTAAACTTAGTTGAAATCGGTAATGGGTAGTTCAACAGGTTTATTCAAGGAGAGGTTCAAACTAGCAGTTTCTCTAAAGGTCTAATTTTAATGAGGAATTCATTTGCATTTGGATAACATTACCTTTAGTCAGCCGATCAAGTACTAAAGAGCCTGGTAACTCTATAAATTAAATAGAAAATGATTCCAATCTTTAGTTATTATCAAAGGTATTAAAACCTCTTTTCCGATAGAGCATTAATACCTTGTTATTTTGGTTATAATCGCATAATGTGAAAATTATAAGTCATTTGAGCTTCATCTGCTCTAGATTAGCTACAAGAGCATATACTCTTGTCGAAACCTTCCTTACTTACTAATTTGGTATTTCAAGGTAAATCATATTCACAGAATATAATCATTTTTTGGTCATATTTTCTTCTGAGGGCATTTTTTTGTGCTTAGTTTTTAACATACATATTTTCTTGATTTAAACTCTGAACTAAACCTACCTTCTATTGCACTGCAATGATATCTAATCCCAAATCAATGTTGAACTATCGAAATTCAGGAACAGAAAACGGGAGATTATACCTGTTAAGAGATAGAAAGGTGAGAAAAATTTTAAAGTTGCTATAGTCTAGATATGGTAAACATTTCGATTTATCTTGCACTTAGGTAAGTAAGTCTAAGAATATTTCACCCTTCCCCCCTATACATAGATGGGTGATTTTCTTCAAATAAAACATGAGATACATACAAAGAGCGAAGCTATATATTAATTGATCTTGGATAAAACTACAGTGATAAGTTTTTATCACGGGTTCAAATTACTCAATTTTTTTCAAGTACCTGTACCAATTAGTATGAGAATCCGTTGGCAATACTGTTTATATAGGTATTTTGCAGTGTTCTACTCAAAGCAATTGTAATTTCCATGCCTTACTATTTGTTATAAACAAGATATGATGAAATAATTAATTTACCTCTGGAGACCAATAAGATATTAAACAAACTTATTCCCTGAAATTAGTAGCTAATTCTCACTAAGCAAGCATAAGAGTGATGGTTTTAGGACCGATGCCAGAATTTTTTTTAGGGATAAGCATAGGGGCATCAAATCAACTAAGCCTAGAAAGGAGAAATCCGTTGCGCTACACATTATTTTTGCCCGTGGTCTTAGTTCTTGGTCGATATATATATATACAGCTTTAAGCAAACGTTCTTACATTTGTTTTCCATAGGGGATACTTTCTATGTCAATAGATAGTAACCTGGACAGTAGCACCTATTCTAGATTGAGTTCTCCATTTCTTTCTCCATTTGTGTACGCAACTTTTCATCAAATTAATTTTCTGTCTAGACAGAGGCAAAAGCAAAATATTTTTTTTATCTAGTTTCAAATATTTTGTCTACCGTATGATTAATCGTTACTAAAAAAGGCAATTTAGTCCCGATTTAACATGAAGCTACAAGTATTTTCTTTTTTGGCAATATTAAGTTTGAGGTTGATTTATACATTGTGAACTTTACAGCTTATTATCCAATATTGCGAAATAAAAACACAGAAAAATTGTCTATTTTTGATGAGCTCATTATCTAAACTTGCGTTTATCCAGTAAAAGCCATCATAATCAGATCTAGTGTGAATCTTACATGTATTTATTGTTTAACTACAGTTGAAGCCATTGATAGTTCATGATTCCTCAATCACAAAAGGATCGCACTCATAATCTATTAAGTATCAAGTACGACATAAAGTATATTTAAAGAACAACAAGAAAACTATATAAGTGTAGTCTTAGATACATAGCTGGTTCTCAAAACAAGAAAAGTGACTTAGTTCGGAACTATGTTCAACTTATGTTTTACATTTGATACTTTCCATATAAAAGTATTTTTTGAAACATTCTTCATATTATATAGCTTCTAGAAACTGCTTTTCTTAATGTCTATATCCTTTTCGTGGGTTTTTGTTTTTAGCCTTATTAGTTGGCAATGCATAGATTTCTATATCTGTTCCAGGTACTAACAATTTTGTGTCCTTGTAAACTCAATTTGTCGAAAAAAATCAGAGAGAAATATACTGGGAATTTGGCTAGATGCTCTTTGACAAAGGAGTTAGTTAGAACTACTCTTTGCGGACTATGGTTCGAGCAAGCATTTGTCCTAAACACTTGCTGGTCCTGAGTCCAAGACTAACTATCGGAGAAAAGAGAAACAACATTTTCCATACAAAAATAAAATGAATAACCTGTTAAGAAAGGTCAGACGAATAATATATATATTTCACTTCGTCATTGTAAATATAATCAACTAGATTTAGTCAATTAAACATAATACTGTTGTCACACTAATAACAGGTAAATGTGGAAAACATCTTTCTAAGCTATTCTCTTAACATATCCAAAAACATCAATTAAGATGCTTAGATATAAAATATAATAAGTATTTGCCCATTTTTTTTGTCCTCACTTGTTTTTTACAAATATAGCAAAAAGACAATAATTGATAGAATACACTCTGCCACGTCATTTACCCATGAACGCTTAACGCCCATTTTCAAACGCTTTTACTTTTATTTCAAAGTAAGTGAAATAATAAAAGAAAAATGTGACCGAATAGGTAAAGATATATAAACAAAGCACGCTTTACAAGTATTAAAATAACTCTTGACTAAATCTGTGCATTGCACATTGGACATTTAGGTGGAGTAGATTTTTGAGCAGAGTTAATAGCCCAGCGATCAATACAGTCGACATGAAATGCATGTTCGCATCCCAACAGTCTAATAATATCCTTATTCTCATAATCCTCTACACAAATTCCACAACTATCGTTACAACTTGTATTTTGGTTTCCAAAGTTATACACAAAGTTAACTAAGTCTCCTTTGTCTGGGGAATACTTAGATTCATCCTAAATATTAAGAAAACCAAAAAAAATACTCCATTTAATTTAAGTTGTTTAAATAGCTTTGCTTTTGACCAGTTTTCCAATGTTTCTTTCGTGTGAAATGTCTTTAGAGGTAAAACATGGATTTTCCCGATTATCTCGTCTTTGCGTTCTTCGTAGCTCTTAAGTGACTTTTGAGGAGGTGGAACAGCAGGGGAAAAGAAATCAAATGGAACTAGAAATGATTCCCCATCTAACATAAACGTATTCATCTTCTATCACTCGAATCTAATATTTTCTCTTATTTTCGTTTTGTCTGTTTTGGAGTTTACGAATGTGCAAATCAGACATATATTTTGGGCAATCAAATGTTCTCGGCCAAATGGCCAAGTCTAAACTGTTCCAAGATCTAACCGTTTAAGGAGGAAAGATAAAACCGTCAAATTAATGAGTTATTTGAGCCCAGTTTCATTCGCAACACACAAAAGCTTGAGTTCCCCATTTGAACCAAGTTATTCTACTGCTTTTAGTTATCTATCCTATCTAACATCAAGTCAGCAGGAAGTGTCAAGATTAAGTGGTGAGTCGTACAATACATACCACTACTATTCCAGCATCCTTTCAACACCAACAATTTCAAGAGTAGATGATAAAAAAGAAAATAAATATAAGCCTATTCCTAAAGTTTTATTTCCACTGAAAAGAAGGAAAAAACAGGAGGAAGAAAAGAAAAGTTCAAAATATAAAGGAGTATGTTGGAACAAGAATAACAAGAAATGGCAAGCTCAAGTTTACCTATCGAAAAAACTAGCAAAGGAAGATCTAGATTCTAGATCATGGACACTAGCAAAAGATAAAGTCTCCAAATATAAATATCTAGGATTGTATCATACAGAAGAGGCAGCAGCAGAAGCTTACGATTTAGCCTCATTGAAAATATATGGCGATACAAAAAGACTTAATTTTCCGTACAAAAACTATAAGAAACACTTTTGAGATATATACCTCTGTTAAATGTTAACAAACACGATAGTGCTTACTCCAGACTTCTTTATAAGCTAGATATTACATTACCACAAGCCCAGCTGTAACCACGATACTACAATAGCATAAATTACTCCCTGAATGTAAACCAAGCGTCTACAGAAGAGACAGACGTGCACTGAGAGCAGTACTCAAAATTATGTCTTTGTAAAAGTCTTAGTGGATTCTTGAATAACTTCGGGTCATCACCAGAATTGTATGTTACAGTGTATCCAGTACAAGCACCAGTGGAATCTGGAAATGCTGCATATGTCAACCACTCCTCTTTTCTTGGATTATACCATTGTAGTTCAACTCCAGTTTCACAACTATCTGCAGAAATATCCAAACTTTCCAACATATCACTTGGAGACAAATCACAACTCTCTTCATGGTTCGTAATATAAGCAGCATAGGCAGATCTGAATCCTTCCTTGTATCCATCAGACTCAGCAAGTACTTGAATATACTCTTCACACTGATCCACATTAGAACTAACTCCTGTACAAAAGGAAAGAATCAATTCTAACAAAGTATCTGCATCATCAAATGCATCTGTACACTCACTCACAGAGTCATAACCAGGACTAAAGAACTGCTGACAAAACTCTCTGAATGCGTTGTCAATTCCAATCAACGTAACAGCTGGGTTGTTAGTAATAATTCTAGCAACTTCTCTTCTAATAACTTGAGATGCATCTTCATTCCAATTATCACAATATCCTCCATCAACTAGATCTTCAGTGTATTCCGTGGAAGCATATTGTTTTTCTGCAATATTTCCTGTAACACACAAACCACTGCTCTCATCAGAATCTGGTCTCTCTGTATTTGGATCAGCAACTTCTTCGACATTCAAAAACATATTGGTGTAATCTCCATCCACTATATTTCCAGTACATCTCACTTTTAACTCAATTCCAGTATTGAAATCTAAAACTTTCCATAAGTATTCTCTTCCATATGTGATCTGAGTGAACTGATACATTTCAGAGTCAGTAGAACTCGTTGCCTCCCAATTATCCCCATCCAGACAACTTTCAGGTTCTAATCTAAAGTTTCCACCTCTCATAGCCAAGTTAATAGCCTTAATATATCCTCTTTCTCCCTGTTCTAGCTCTAACTCATATCCTTCAGTTGCGTACATCAAAATATGAGGTACTTCAGACTCATCTGGATCATATCTACAAGGAGATCCGTTCTCAATAATACTATATTGGTTCTCTGCTACCTCTTGTTGCCATGGATCACTATATTCTGGTCCATACCATCTACATTGGTTTCCAGATTGATCTCTTTGAGCTTCACAGGTATCCTTTCTAATAACACATCTCTCATCAGTACTCTCTTGAGGAGTTCTTCCATCACATAGAATAAACTCATCAAAAGTTCCATCGAACGAGTAACATCTTGGATCACCATAACACGTACAAGTCTTACAACACTCATCCTCTGTGTTCCCAAAGGTTACTCTTATTTCCAACTCATGATCATCTTCACAATCTTCATTTGTAATACTATCTACTGGATCCTCGTCCCTGTTACAAAACCCAATATCGGTAGAAACCGTTCTATTCTGTTCAGGATTATCTAAATCTGGACAAGGGTTTGTTGGACAACACGCATCCAAAGACATCTGAAATCCATCCTCTCCGTAATCTACAATCTCAGGTTCTGTTTCACATAAGTAGGGTTGTGGACATTCACCTGGGATGTCATCAAATGTTGGATAAGATGTAGGGAAAGGAGTTGGTTCAGCTTCTGTCGGGAAAGTCGTCGGGTAATCAGTTGGGTAAGGAGTAGGTGCATCTGTAGGTACATCAGTCGGGAAAGCAGTGGGTGCGGGAGTATCTTTAACAAAGGATATTAATCCCGAGAGAGCTTCGACTCCAACACACTGATTAACAGGTCCGCAAGCAATATTTGCTTGTTTCTGAACAATTCTAATCCTTCTTCTGAATAATCTTCTCAACTCTTCATCGCAATAAGATAGTCTTACTTCTCCATTTTCATCCCCACCACAAAAGTTTGAAGGAAAGGCAACTGCGTCATTCCACTGATCACTTCTCCAATACTGGATAACAATACCAGATTGACACTTCTCAAGAGAAGTTTGCCATTCAGTTGTACATCCTTCATTATCATCATAATACTGCTGAATAGTTTCCAAAGCACCCAACTCAAACCACTGATCAATACATTTAGTAGCTTCTGTTTCACTATACGTGATTCCTCTACAAAACCCTTCTGCTAAACTCTCATCAAACTCTTCTTCACAGGATTCAACGCTTTCAAATAGTGGTTGATAATTTCTACTACAGAAGTGATACACACAACTTTCCTGTCCACTTTGTGGTAATCCAGGGTTTTGACAAATAGCTCTATAAATCTCTCTTTCCTCTGAATTCTGAAGTCCATCATCACATAAATCTCCATCATTAATCTTATCAGTATGCGCAGTAGTTGCTTGACCAACATCAAACTCAGAAGAAACACAAAATCCATCTGTATCAGGTCTATTAGGAACAGGTTCACTCAAATGTTCTACATTAATCCTTGCAACATAAACTTCTGGATCATCTTCATAATAATTTCCATGACATCGAATACTATGCGCAATACCTGAATCTGGATCAACTATACTCCATAATATATCTCTTCCATGAACTGTATCTTCAAATACAAAAAACTCTGGAAGTGAATCAAATTCATCTTCATCATAACTCCAAGCTTCACGACCTTCTTCCAAACAAGTTCTTGCATTTAACTCAAACCTTCCACAATTCAATTCCAAGAATACATCTGTGATAATTCCTCTTTCTCCTTGTTGTAAACTTAATTCATAGTTTACACTTGGTGCACTATACATAGTAATTACACTTGGTTCTGACTCTGGATTGGGAACACAAGGTGATCCTAACATACCAACTGTCCATCCAACTCCACGTGGATCGTCAGCCAAATATTGACATTGTCTACCAGTGTGATCTAATTCCTTCGAACATCTTCTCTCAGTAATCCTACATAAATCAAAGATAGAATCTTCATCTGGAATTTCACGACCATCACAAAGCAACCACATTTTTTCTTCTCCTGTGAAAGATATACATTGTGGATCACCATAACAAGTACAACTATCACAACATCCGTCTTCTTCTGCTGGAATAAAATTTGGACGAATGACAATTTGAAACTCAGAACAAGTTGGATCATCAATTTCTGGACAGTATTCAAAATCTTCACCACATAAAGGTTCAGAAGACTCAATGTATCGTTCAGATTCACCAGAGGGATTAACTATTTGACAATCTTCTTCCGGTACAGTATCTCTTAAAGAACAGCAATCTACAAAGTCTATCTCAGCTGTAGTAAGAAGTTCTCCAGAAGTGTCTGCTCCAGAAGATGGAGTTCTATCCCATTCAAAAACTTGTGCTTCTGAACCACAAAGTGGAGCGTATCCACATACTTCATCTATATCTGCTTTAATAAAGGGAAGAAGAGTGAGGGTAAAGAGATATGCTATATTAAAGAACATGTCTGATATTTATTCTTTAATTATGTTTGATTTGTTTGAGATTTTATTCAAGATGGCGGTTTATTTCACGCCATCTTTGTTTTGGATTCACAAACTATTCATTATAATATAAACGCAAGATTGAATATATATATTAATTTTGGGCAATTTAATTAAACAAAATGGAGTAAAAGGACAAAATTATAATTTTATATTGAAAAATATTAAATCTTAATGATGTCATTAGTTTTTCTAAATTATTAAAAAAGATAAATAATATATATTATTTGTGATATAAATATAAGAGATTTATGAAAATTAGGATGTTTCATTGTAATCATTTTATGTTTTTCCTAGGAACTCGATAGTTAGTTTTCATGAACTATTAGTAATGCTTCTAAACTTGTTTAAGCAGGATTAGTCAAAACTATCTTTTCGATTTTTTTTTCTCCCATTAAATCACCTGAATAATGAGATAGGAAAACTTTTTTCTAGTATAATGGACAGCAACCATTGCCTAAAAAATCTTACTTGGTGCATTGTTTCATGCAAGGGGTTTGGAGCATTTTAACTTTCTCAACAGGATAAGTTATTTGGAGATTACTCTGCATTTATTCCTGTGATCTCCTGTTTATTTTACCTAAAGGATATAAATTGGATATACTCTTCCCAGAAATTTACCTGTAAGAGTTAACTAACAATCTAGTGAATTGAACTTTTTCGATTCCTATTTTTCTTTAAACACCTAGAGTGGAACAAGTTTGGGTTCACCAATAGACAGAACATTAGCTTCTTAATCAATTTGATATATCTTGATTTAATGCTTTGAAAAGAAAATTTAAAGAATTATGTTTACTTACTTTTATAAGAGAAAATTTCGGGGGGTTGAGAATAGCTATTCTGTGTATCAACTAATGAATGGACATCACTCAAAAGCTCAAATAAGAAACATTTTACTATAAGGGAGTTCATGGGTACAAAACCTCATAATTACATAAACAGACTTTCTTAGTTATGATATACTTTTATCTAGAATATTTCCTGGGTAGTTAGAATAAGCCGTTATTCTTTTATTGAAACAGAAACAAGAAAAGTTTCCTGAGAGTATGGGTTAAAATATATGGATATGTTAAAAAAGTTTGTACTACTATTCAAATACATAATCTTGAGAAATAGGTAGTTATAAATTTCATGGATCCCAATCTTGCCTCATCTGAACACAATGGTAGTATCAGATCTTATCTTCATAACATTCTCTTTCCTCTTTTCCATTAACTAGAGCTGTATTTCACCTATATCTTCAAGGTTGAAGATAATATGGAATTTCATGATGCAATTAAAAATATTTCTTAAGAGTTTAATTAAAATGATGAAAACTACATTGTTAAACTTTCTGCGTGTGATACTTGATTGAAATGCAGCATCTAGAATGATCCTAACCAAGAAGAGTATGATCTAGGAAAGATATTCATTCCCGAGGAAATAAAAAAGGGGTTGCGGTAATTTCTTCAAGAAACACCTACAGATAATTAAAATTCATGCATACCAATAGGATTCATAAACTGCTTGAACACAGTGGTTGGTCAATTCAACTTATCAAAAAGTACCACAAACTTGAAACTGCCTCTTGCATATTTCTACCTGGCCAATAAGTAACATGTTATTTCAATAGCTTTAGAATTCTCTTCAAGCGGTCAATTGGTACGGTGTCTTCTTTTCGATTAATATGTATATATATATCAGAATGAAGAGTGTTCATTTTCCCAACAAGTCATTTCACATCATTGAACTAACTTTTTCAAGTACCTGGACTAGGTTAACCTCCTTAACAAAAATTTAAAATCTACCAGTACATTGTCTTCTCAGGTAGAGACAGTACCCAATACGGAACTTCTATTCACCCAGGAATAATTGCTAAGACTTAACACAAGAATATGCTCACCATTAGAAAACTTAAAATTTAACTTTGTAGTATTTTTCTTTATGACTAGATTGGTTTAACCTCCTACTTGATATTCATAATTTTAAAATTTCATATTCACAAACGGTCCATCAGGAACCAAAATATAAAAGATAGAATCACCTTTGTTGCTTCTGGTTTATTTATCTCAATGAATTGAGATAAAGTGTTCCATGCTATCCTGTGACAAGGAAAGTTGTTCATTATTCTTAAATTTGTTATATAAATTAAGTTCACAACTGTCCCTTCTACGTAAACTAGTCTGCTGTAGAATCTATTTGTTATATAATATATATGACATAGCCGTTGAGTGATTCGATTAACTTTGAAGTTTTTGACATAAATAGGCTCAAACTTAAGAGATATGCCTAGAGATACGACATAACATCCAATCATCTGAATGCGCACTATGGTGCATTTGCTGAATATATGTTACCCCAAGTTACTAAAACAATAAATATCGTAAAAATCCTTTACTTGAGTAAATTTTACCGAGATTATACCAGCAGTGCTATAATCAATACTCTTCACGTTAATAACCGCGATAATGCACGTTCCGTTTGGAATCTATTCAATTTTCCTGATGAGATATCTGACAATAGCTTTATTTTACACAGAATCGTATAGCTTTAGAGCTTCTTGAAGACATCTCCTGATATAAAATAAATTATTATTGAAATAAGCAGGTGCTGTTGTAAGTTTATGTTCACATAGTTGTAAATCCCATGTTGATTGGGTTTTCTAGAGACAGGATACTGCCATGCTGAGTGCTGAATTAATGTATAATCAAAATTCTATGAGACAATCTACGTAGAGCCGGGTCTTGAATTAAAAAAAAACACAGGTTTCGCAATTAAATTTGCTTATGTCATTCTTTTTTCATAAGAGGCTCTTCTTTGGAAAATTCAAGGCGATATTTTCCTAGTGGCGTTTTCACTAACTCATTGATTTTGTCAACAGCAAGAATTAATATACTTACATATGCTTTGTGGAATTATAAAAAATATATTGCTAAATACTCCATTGAAAGAAAAAATGATTTTATGAGGTCTCTGCGGAGTTAAGTTGTAATTGCAATATAAACATGTCACTTTACTTGATTGGATTATTGAAGAGAATTATATCTCAAGTTTCGCTTAGATACCTCTAAGACTTTTCTAGCAAAAGCTTTATATTCTCAGATGAATGTCTGTAGGTAAAGATGTATCAGATCTCGGATATCTAGTCGCACGTTTATGCATTTTAGGGAAATCAAGTAAGAACACGCATGTCACAAACGAAGTGGACAGAAATACCAGTATTAAGATAGAAATTTTTGAAGTTTATAGATTATTTTTACAACTAATAGTATACAGCCATCAAAATAGGAATAATTTTATCATAAAAGATACATAGCGATAATAGATGTCATATTGTGTTTCCGGGGAAAACTTGGTTAATTATAAAATCCAAATTGAGTTTAACTTAAAGCAACCAGGTTTATCTTTGTAAAGTGTATTGACAAAAAATAGATTGGTCATATATAGCATACTTTTTGTGATTCATCTCTCAGACTATTAGTAGAGTCTCCTTCTTGAGTTTCTGAATACAATAATGAGAAATATAGTTACCTCATTTATTAATCTGAACATGTAGAAACAGTGGTTCCTGGACTTAGTATGATTTTGTATGAATCAGGCGCAAAGTTTTATGTGTAGTTCTTACTTTCCCGCAAATAATTAATGTTTGGCAGAAACCATTATGAATATGGAGAATTCAGAAAGCTTATTGCAACATCCTCATGATTGTTGGTGGTAGATATATAATATATATGTACTTTGGATACATTCAGAACTAGATTGGGGTCTGCATCGATTATTATCCGCTTATTATGTCTTTGTAAAAGAGAAGCAACAAAAATTTAAAATACTTTCAACGTATCATTTGGCCAATTATCTTCTTTGAGATTTCTGTCTTCGGTTGAACGCAACAAATAGATTTAGGCCACTATCTTGGAAAACTATCCAGGTAGTATTAAAGGTTAATGAAGCTACATAATAATAAGAAACAGTTCCCTAGATCAAAAACAGTTAGAGTTTGTTGACAAAAATCATTAAGCTCGAGTTATGAGCATGTAAGAATACCCCGTACATTTTTGAATTGTCAGCCCCCCCCCCATATACAAAAGCAACAAGTAGTAGAATATACGAAGTGGCTTTATTTAGGAAGTAGTTATAAACAAGTATGTACAATTTTTGGCATATTTGCACCTTCCTAATCTATTGAGCCATCTTATGTATGCAGTTACAATAGTATGATCATATATATCTCGATATTAGCAAGAAATCAGAGGGATAAGTTGACCGAATAGTTGGCAACTGATATAACTACTTTTTGCATTAATATAAAATTTACTTTACTTTGGAGAGAGAGTCTTTGCACAATGTTGATTACAAGAATCTGTCACCTCTCCTTTGCGTCAAAAATATCTTGAAGGCTCTTTCCCTGCGAATATAACTCCTTCTTACTTCATAGAATACCAATAAAGCAAAGTATTCTGGGGTATCTTAGCTAAATTTGCTTACTGGAATTAATTGAAACTCGTTGAATTCATAGTTACATTAATATCTCTCTCATGCATTCGGTAGTTATTATTTTGTATTCGAAACAGAAAAACTGTAGTTTCATTATTGATTTCATTTTATTACTTACAAGAATTGGTAGTAACGTGAAAATAGAGCATGAATTCTAAGTGAAGGTTAGAAAGTATTCAGGCATTAATAATTGACTATGTTAGGATAGAGAAATTTAAAAGAGCGCATTTTCTTGTGAATAAGTCCTAAGATAAAAAATACTGGTTCTTTTCTTGGCATCACATATTTCTTGAAACATAAAATATATAATAAAAAAGTTCAAGGTTTTTGAGAATTAAGAAAGATTAAGATTATTCATAGAAAAACTCAGTTGCTCAAGAATTACTATGAATAGAATATAGACAACATTTTTATGTAATATCAAATGGATATTTTCCTTCTTAAAGAAAAACTCCAACTATAATACTTCACAGGTTAAGAAAAATAGGTTAGTAAGTCCTTTACCAATGGCGCTTCTATTACCAAGACAAACAATATTTCTTTGGTCTGTAGAATGTCATTGGTGATTTTTACAGACCTAGTCATCTGATACATTTTGAATAGCCTAAGAAAATAGAAGCACTAAACATATCTTCCAATCAATTAGGTTCTCAAATTCTTATTCCTTTACGGATACATTGATAACAGTGAGAGTATCATCGTGCGGAGCACTTCTTCTTTATATATAGATACCTCGACATAAGAACCAACTCCAAATAGAGTAATAAACCTTTGAGATGACTACATCAAAAACTTCTTACATTAGAACTGAACCTTTTAAAACAAATATTTGTCTATTTCAATGAATATAATCAGACCAAGGTAGAGCTAGAGTGTGGTCATGGCCAATGAAGTTTAAAATATTAAAAACTTCCAGCATATACTCTCTCAGCATTAGTGTCAAAACTAAGGATGGGTCTACCAAGATATAACTCAGTAGGTTTGAAATTACACCTACAGTCCAGTTGAGATAAAATGCATTCCAGTTGCTTCGAGGAATCCAAATCAAATGGGTTGCAGAATACTCTGCAACAAAAACCTGTTGGCTCACCTCAAACTAGTAGCAGAATAAAGGTTGACCACTTCATGGTTTCCACCACCTTATAAGTATTTGTGTCATTGGCTTGATCCAAAAGATAGGAAAAGTTTGGAAAATTGAACAAAAAAGAGTCTAATTCCATCAGGCTGATTCACAAAGCTTTGACTCATCTTCTGTTTCTATTTTATTAAAAGGTATCACTTTATTTATAGTAGCTACTTGCCCGCAATGAAAGCTTGTTGTGGCCGGAACAAAGAGGTTTCTTATGTTTTTAATATTGGGCCTTCTTTTTATTATATCTGCATTTTTCCATGGAAGAGCTCCACTGTAACAAGCCATGATTCGTCAACTAATTACTAAAGAAAATAGTATATTTGGAACAAATATGAAACTAGAGTATGATTATTTTATTTCTTAAACATTTGTACTCTTGATCTTAACTTGGACCACAGCTTCATGCATGAATGAAGAATCAACTCACAAAACAACATCACACCTTTATTTTTTATTAAAAAACTTACCAATTTTGTTGCATTTTCTTATGTTATGACTTCTTATGAGTTCAAGTTTCTTCCATGCAGTTGAAAATTTTGAACTAAATAGGTGCATGGGCTTCAAAAGTATTCATATTCTGTGGAAACTTTATTTATGAAGTTAAAGAATGGTAAACAATCTTGGCATTTTCTTACTTTGTTTAGTTTTTATATTATATTTCTTCAAACTATAAAGAATTCAATCAGATTATATATAAGTGAATAAATTTGAATTCATAATTAAATATTTGTCCAAATCTAAAATTAGAGAGAAATAAATATCAGACAAAAAAAAATGAGAAAATACAAAAAAAAACGGGATATTTAAAAAATCTCGTCTCGAAATAATCAAAATCTAAAAACGAAAAAATAAAATAAAATGTCATTTAAAGCACCCTCAATCAAACAACAATTTGAAAACAGAAATGAAAGCATTGAGTTCATCATTCAATGGTTATTTTATTTCGCTTTTTTATGTCTAGGTCAAATGATGATATTCATAACCCCATTGAAGGTGAAAGGTTTAGAATAGAAGCACAAGAGTTTGTTGAAGAAGTGGATGTGCACGAAGAGATTGAACGTTTGGCGTATTCATATCTATATTATTTAACTTTATAGTTTTTATTGCTGTCCTTTGAATTTAATTGGACATCAGCTTTCTGTTTGGTTAGTGAAGTTTCCAAAGATTAAACAGCTTCAGTATTTTCTCCTCTTGTTCTTATTTTAGGTTTGTTTATTGTCATTTAAATAACTTGAATATTATTGCAATGGAAAGAAATCAACAAAAAATGAATATTCTAGTACTAAAGTATATTCATGAATGTTTTTATGCTTTAGCTTTGCTTATTGCAATATTCCGGATGATAATTCTCTTTCTAGGTTTTTAAAAGGACAAAAAATAAAGTCAATTAGGTAAAAATTTGCTTATGTTAATATTAGTTTTCGTAAAACTAACGTCAAAGAAGAAACACTTGTTAAATTATTGGAAGAAGTTTCGAAAATGGAAAGCTTGATAAGTGTTTTGTATTCTCTGTTGTTTTATTTATTTTTAGTATTCAAGAAGATAATTTGAGCATTGATAAAACAGAAATTACCGATTTAACAAAAATCTGTTTGGAAAACTTGCCTTCATTATTGAATTTTATGTTTATTTTTGTTTTGTTTTGACTTTTAGTTTGCGAATTGGTGAAATAAATATTGAAGAAAACGAAAATGAAATTCAATATTTACTTGATAATCATTCTTCTCTTATGACATTTGAACTAGGAAAGAATAATTTCAATACTAAATCATTAGAAAATAAACTGAAAAAATATGTTTCAACGAAGCTGCAAGATGACTACGATGGACTAACTGTTTTGAATGAGTGTCAAGTTCTTTTTATGGGTGATGGAAGGGTTGGGAAAACTTCTACCATAAGAAGTTTATTTGACAAGAGTTTTTTACTTGAAAATAATTCAACTTTAGTTTTGAATGATATTGATATTTTTTCAATAAACCCAAATAGTTATAACTGGAAAAAAATATCTAAATATGAACTAAGTGTTCAGAGAGTCAAAAATAGTCTTCCTGCTGTTGTTTATTCTAATTTTGATCCGAATCAAGAAGTTGAAACGAAATATAGACTTGATTTTGAAAAGGAACTTCTTTCAAGAACAGTTTCTGATGAAAAGTTTGTTGAAAATATGAAGACAACTGGTTTTGATTTTGCTACAAATGATATTTATTTTCGTGTTTATGATTTTGGTGGACAAGAAATATTTTCTTCTGTTCATCATATTTTTATGAACTCAAATTTACTTTATTTTCTAGTTTTTAATATGAATAAAATATCTGAAATTGATTTGTTTCGATTAAAATTTTGGTGTGAAAGTATTTTAAGAAATACAGAAAAAGCTCCAGTTATTTTTATTGGTACTCATTTAAGAAGATATAAAAGAAAAAATATTGGAGACCAAAATCTAGAAACAATCCAATATGAAATTGAACATTTTGTTGAAAACCTTTCTTCTGAGTTAAATGTATTGAAAAATGATATGAATTTTTTTTTTCCTATTGAGAATTCAAAGTTAGATTCTCAGGAGAAAAAAGATATAAAAGATAAAATAAAAGGTCTTGTTTCTGGAGCTGCTGGAATAAATAAGGAAAACTTTCTTAATTTTGAAATAGGAACTGCTTGGCTTCTTTTCCTGGATAATTGTCGAGAACAAACAAATATTATGACTTTGATAGAATTTGAAGATAAATCTTATTCTTGTGGTTTTGAATATTGGGAAGTTGAAAGAATGCTTGAAATATATTCAAAAGCTGGTTTAATTTCTTATTTTCCTGATTTAGATTTGGAAGAACATGAAAATTTTATATTTCTTGCTCCTTCTTATCTTGCTCAAGCTTTAGGAAGATTTATTCGTGATCCAACTTTTCATCAACTTGCTTTTCGTATTCCAAGTGATATATTTCCTCTATATAGAAGTTATGTTGATTCAGGAAAAATCAGTATTGAAATCTTTAATATTTTATTAAAAGAATATTCTGACAAAGAAAAGAAATATATATTTGAACTATCTATAAAGAATCTTATTTTACTAAGAGTTGAGAATGAAGCTGATAGATTTATTCTTCCTGAATTACTTCCACCTATTAATAATAAAATAAAACCTATTTTCACAAACGATATAGAGTTTAGTTTTAACTCTTTGCTGAGATTATCTGTATTTGTTAAAGTAATCACTTTTCTTCAAAAAGAAGATAATATATCTGAATGTATTATTTATAAATATTTCAGTCGTTTTATTTTCAATAATAATAGAATAGTTGATATTTTTGTTAAAAGTGAAAAGAGTATTGGTTTTAGTTTAGTTCAAGGTGGAAGTTTTGATTGGCTAAAAGAAATAATTGGACGTGTTTCTCTGGATTTGATACTTTTGGATAATAGTTTTATTCTTGTTCAAATAAATAATGTTTGATAATGGTTTTTTCTTTATAAATTAAATGGGTGAAGTGTATTTATTTATTGTGTGAAATTTTTAAGGTTAACTAAATAAACTTTATCTCAAATTGGAAAGTGTCGTCCTACCGACACGCTCTTGTTCCCCGACTCCCGGAAATGTGTTCCAAGTGTTCTAGCTCTATTTATATTTGTAATACCTGATATATATACGCTTATTGCAATATAGCCGTTGAGAGATGTAATAACTTATCGGTTAAGCACTTCAAATCGACATCTAATCTTTGAAAAAACACTGTACAGAAATTGACATTATTCGAATAACGTCCTGTTATAAGATGGATAACACGGATAATGAAGGAAATATAGGTCACGAGGAGACTGAGGAGGAGCGGCAGCGCACAGAGGATATAGTATCAGTAAATCCGGAGAAGCAAGCGTCCCCCGAGGATCAAACTTCGTCGAGCCTAAGTAAGATACAAACACGGGTAGAACCTGTCACTAAACCCATCAAGGCACACTCAGAGACGTCCCCAGACGAACTCCAAGGCCAAGGCCCACAAACCAGAAGCCAGGGGACCCAGTCCCTTATAGGGCTGGGAGCTTTGGAGGGAATGAACAGGATGCGTCTGGAACGGAAGAAAATGGAGAAGCTCGTCAAGGATATGGAGTATAAAAAGGAGGAGCTACAGAACATGGAAAGCCAAATATTCACTCGTGTTCAGGATATGATCACGCAGCAGGTAACGGCTACAGTGGCGAAACACGAAGCACCAAATCCGCAGTTGCCAGTCTTCAAGAATAAGAGTTCGCAAAAAGTACCGGAAATAAAATCTGAAACAGCGGGAAGCGGCTCGAAGCAGAAGATCCCTAACCAACCTAACAATCGTGAGGAACAGGAAGGAAGCGATGCAGAAGAAACAATTTCGTCAGCAGACAAGAGTAAGGGGACAGCCAAGTCCAGGACTCGCAGCCGGATAACCACTGTATCGGTTCCCAAAGAGAAACCGTTCCCGGAAAACATGTCCATTTCAACTATGAGTTATTCCGACCCATGGTCTGAAACCGGAAGCGAATATGTAGATAAGGCAGCATGGAAAAGGAGACAAGACAAACCACTGTGGGAATATACACCGCCAGTTGGAACGGTGGGAGGCTTCCCTTTAGTCCAATTCCCTCTCCCAGAAAGACTAGCAAACCTGTCTGAGACGGCAATCGAAAGTTTCTTACACGAATTCGGGGCCATTGCACCATGCGTCCCCACACTAACCATACAGAGCCTTTTGACGAAGAAGGTTTCTGATGCACTTAGATTGAGAGGGGTTAACATAAAAGACGGCAGAGCAATTGTGAGATACCTCCAACACCACTTATCGAAGTGCGAAGCTAGAAAGAGGTTCAGCTGCCTTAGTGAAATGGAAGCCAAGTTGGTATGGCCAGTGGGTACGCTGACCCAGGAGGATCAAGTCTATCAGTTTTTTGACGACGTTCATGCATTCTTAAAGTACCTGGACGAAGGTGAAAAGAAAACACATCGAAAAAGAATAACAAAAATCGTATTTAAGAAACTTCCGAAGGAAATCAAGTATAGCATGGACCAGTTCCTGCTCACCTCTAAGTCGCAGAGCCTTTCGTCATTGAAGAGGATAATATTCAATAGAAGACATAACCTACCAACAAAGGCAATGGGCGAGTACAATACCAACAAGAACTATAAACAGTTGCACAAGCCTAGGCCGAACTTGAGAAGAATGGAACATAGCAACCACGAACCTCCTACACCGAGGGATATCTATATTCAGAACACAGCCAAGACATACGCACCAAAGCCGACAAGCCAACCCCCGCAGCAGGAGAGGAAAAGCGAAGCCGCGAAAACGGTCGCGGATTTAAATAGGCTGGGGGATGATGCAACTTCAATAAAACTGCAAATGTTTGACATAAGCAAGAAGAAATTCTGCCCAGTTAAGGGAATAACCGACACAGGGTCGGACCTTAACATGGCAAACCTGCAGAAATTGGAGCCATTCATCATGTCCAGCGAAGAGCCCCGTAAGATAAAGAACATAAGATTCCCGAACAACGCTCTAGTAGAAGTTATCAAGGTTTGCAGAGCAAGAGTCCAGCTTATTCAAGGTGCGTTCAAACTGAACCTGGGAGAAATACTTTTTTTCGTCGTCGATTCTCCAACATGGAACAACGTAATAATTGGGCGCAACACGCTTAACGCGCACGGGGTTAGTTTGAGTCTTAAAGACGCACCGAAGACGGAGAAGTTGCAATAGGAAAAAGGCAAGGGGGAAGTGAACAAACTCACCCTGGAGCCGGTCCAGAGAACGCACAAATGGTTAACCCGCTACACAAGGTCCAGGTATTCATGGACTGTTGGGATCTAATACAGAATAAGGAGGCCTTTTTACTCAGAATGAAGACGTACACTTTCATAATGGTTATAGTGCCGCCTTTCTTATGGCCAAGAGTATTCACACTTTGCTGTGGAAACGGGTACAGGCTAGGTGACTCGGTGTTATTCTCTCAGAAATTCACTCCGACTTTCTCCGACAGAAGTTTAGTATTCCAGACCAGAGGATTTAGGGCTCTAATATTTTTCAACAATAAATATAAGGGCGGCAGCTTCAACTTACAAAGAAACTGTGATGTGGCGGAGGAGAACGTAGACGTGGAGCAGACCCTAGTCAGTATTACAGAGGCTCTTTTGGGAAGAGAGCACGCTCAAATAGAATTCTCTCCCACACCTCTCTCCCCAGGGGGGAACCCGTATTTCGGAAGCAAAGATGGCAGCCAAAGTAGCAAACCTGAAGGTGATACCCTTTGAGGAAGTCGAGGACGAGCACTTTGCTAAGCTAGAGAAGGATGAAGCCCCTCATAAAGCCCTACCTATATTAATCTCCAACATGGTGGATAACATACCTGAGGAGTTTAATGAAATAGGGATAGGCGAGGGCAATGTTGGCGGAAAGGAAGAAGAAGAGTTGCTATCAAAAACTATATCAGAAAAAACGCAGGAGTCAGAGTTGTCGGAAAAGGGAAGAATGAAGCTGCATCTGCTACTTGCCGAACACACAGGATCACTGGGTCTCAAGCAGAGTAACGCCCAGATGAGTTTAATGACGCCAATAGAGGTCACGCTGAAATCGGGCTCTAGAGTTTTGCGAGCCGATGGATATCACCTCCAGCCGGAACAGGAGAAGTTTTTAGAATTAAAGTTCAAGGCCTTGCAACAAGCGAGCATAGTGGAGCCAGCTAAAAATCCCATCTGGGGCCACCCCGTGTTTGTGGTCCCAAAGAAGATGGCTAAACCAGAAGGATGGGCAAGCATGTCAAGTCAGCAGAGAGAAAGATGGAAGGCGGACAATATCCTCAACCGCCATCGAATGGTCTAGAATATGGTAAGGCTTAACAAAATAACTGTGCCCACCAGTCTATCTCTTCCGAACCTGGAAAGACAGTTACTATCTGTCCGTGGCTCACGTGTATACGCAACGTTGGACATACTTTCGGGTTTCGACTTTTTAGAAACCGAGGAAAGGTCCAAAGACATCTTCACGCTGGTAACAAGAAGGTCGGCCTGGCGACTCAGAGGTGCGCCAATGGGGTGGATGAACACCCCGGCCTTATTTTGTGAGCGAGTAGTCAACGAGGTAGTAGATGGAATTGAGGTTTTATTCGGTAGAGAAACCAACGGAGTGATATGTTGGCTAGACGACCTATTAATATACGCGGAGTCTGAAAACAAGCTGCTGGGAATGCTAAAGCTGCTGTTGATAAGAGCAGAGCAGAAAAGAGTTCGTTTCAACTTGAGAAAATGCGACTTTGCAGCGCCGAAGACAATATGGTGCGGTCGCGAGATCAAAAACGGATTGTGGAACTTTTCTCCATCCTTCTACGAGAAGGTTTTGGAAATGGAGAAACCAGTATACAGACACCAGATAGCACAAGTTGTTTACTTAGCAAATTGGCTAAGCCCCAACATACCAAAGTTGGCGGAACTGAGGAAGCCATTTGCCGACTTTGCTAACCTAGGTGGCAAGAAACTGGTGGACATAGAAAAGCTAAAGGAGAAGATAGTTTGGACAGATGCACTAAACGAAGCACACGAATTGCTAAAGGAGACGATAGCGCAGGCAAGCAACCGGTTTTTAACATCGTACGACCCAAGGAGTCCGCTGTTATTTTTCACGGATTCATCCTACGACGTCTGGTCGATGGCGATTTTTCAGGACGACCACAATAATATAACAAACGACATTCGTACACTCAGACCAAAGCCAATGATGTTTTTAAGTGGAACTTTCACGCCCAGTGAGCAGCGCTGGCACATTGCCAGTAAGGAGTTGTATCCCATAATCTACTCCTTTGAAAGAGTGGGATTTTTACTCAGAACCCATAGTGGTGGTCTGTACGTTTACACAGACCACCGGGCATTATTATCGATCCTCAGAATAAAAGAAAATGAAAAAAGGATTTATTGGGATCGCCTATATAGATGGGCGATCCGGCTGCAGACCGTAGACTTCACGGTCTTTCACATACCCTCGAGAGACAACTTTGTCAGCGACCTGTTAACGAGGTGGGCAGTAGAGGAGAAAGCTAATGTAGCACGGGTCACGGCTTTTGAGAACCTTCAGGAATACTACGAACAAGGGAAGGAGGAAACCATCCAGTTAAGGGCGGACCTCGTAACTGACGAGGACGAGCCTCAGGAAGCGGATAAAATGCCCGAGGTCTCATGGCTCGACTCAGGGGCCAGACATCATTTGGAAGCAGTTTATTTTGAATCAGCAATAGAAGGGTTGGAATACGAACGCGAGCTGGCATCCAGCTTCGGTAACATCCGCAGCACAGCCGCGGTCCCAGCGCAAGCCAGCAGCAATGGAACAAGCAGGGGCGATAACAATGATGAAGGAACGTTGTTGGACCCGAGAATAGTATACCCAACGGACGAAACAATACCGAGCGCGTATAACAGCGTGGTAGAGGAGCTGTTTCAGGAACACATCGCGTATCTCTCGCCTTTCTACCACAAGAAATGGGAGGAATTTGACGAGAGGGTTTTAAAGAGGCGACAGGATAAGCTCAGCCAGGAATTTAGAAAGGAATGCGAAGAAAAAGAAGGCCTTCTATATAAGGAAGGGAAGTTGGTAATTCCTAGGTCATTGTGTTCGAGATATATCGTTACAAATCATATAAATAAGGCTCACCCGAGCAAAACAGCGGAGAACAGATATCTGAAAGCAGTTCATTTTGAAGGGGTAGATCGCAAATCCCTCGACCTGTTACTAAAAAGCTTTAGAAGGCGATGTCTCCACTGCCAGAGGGAACCCTTCCTCATACGGCGGCCATATAAGATGACGCCACTGGCAAGAAGAACACGCGAGATTATCCGCGCCGATTATTTATACATAAATAAGGCCGGATACATCCTCGCGGTGATGGATTCATGCTCCCGGAAAATAATGTTGGAACACGCGGAGAAGTGCACAGCTGGAAAGATGGTGGATACCATCCTGAGGTGGAGAGTCGACTTAGGCCTAGCAGACCAGTTCTGCGTCATCACTGACAACGGGTCACATTTCTCCAACAAGCTTGTAACCCGGTTATCAAAGGCCATAGGATTTGAGCAGACGTTCACCGTTGCCTACTCCCCTTGGTCAAACGGGAGTATTGAAACGGTGAACTCTCAGATCCTGAGGATAATTAGGTCTCTCACCTCCCAGTATGGGCTGCATGAAACAGAGTGGCCTGGCCTGCTACCAGTAGTCGCTTATGTACTGAACAATAGACCAGTTAGTAGGAGGGCAAACCTTACACCGAACGAGATTTTTATGCACTTCAGGTTGGAGGAGCCCCTCATACAAAGATCTATGAAGCACTTTGCGATCAGGATGCAACAAGACCTGTCAATGCCAGACAACACGGGAGATTTGCTCGAGAGCATAGATAGGTTCCGAGCAGAGCTAGGCGAAATACAAGAAAAGGTTTACAATTCCGCACGCCTTAAGCGAGACTTGGATCTGTCCAGGAAAAATAAGAACAGGAAAGTCCTTTTGCAATACGCTCCCGGAGACTATGTAATGATCTCGGAATGCGGGACGCAGAACGCGAACGAAAAGACTAAGCTCACGTGGCTGGGCCCGTACCAGGTGGTACGGGTCATATCGAATAGCGTGTACGAGGTGGAAAGTGTCATGGCGAAGCTGAAGATTGTACATGCATCCCGCATGTGGTTTTATTCACACCGCCCGCCCACGCGGCACCCGCAGCTTAAATCCCTGTTCGTCCATAACTACAGCAGCCTTGAGGTAAGCAAAATAAGGGAGATAAGTATTTCCGAAGGTTCCAGGCCAAGATACAAGGCCAAAGTCAGCTGGATGGGCTTTGAGAGAAGTAGGGATACATGACAGGACCTGCAGAAACTACATGAAGACGTCCTGTTACTAGTCAGGAACTTTGTGGAAAGCAATTTAAAGGACGCTGAAGTAAAAACCAATCTGTTGATACACCTGGAGCAGTGGGACACGGAAAAACTGGATCGCCTAAGAAAAAGGGGGAATAAACCTAAGAGAAAGAAAAGGAATAAGGTGAATAGGGTGAAAGTGCCGGGCAAGGAAGCCAAGTGCAGCTACTTGAAGATAGCTCCATATGGAAAGGAAAAGATGCCGGCAACAAAGGGCTGGTATGACGCGGAGAAAGAGATACTTGCGGCCCTGATATATAAATTCGGGTGTGGGAACTACGAGGGGTTCAAGTCAAGTAGCGACCTGCCGTATAGGACAAAGCAACAGCTTTCGACATAAACTCAGAGGTTAATTGGAATCCAGTCCGTTGGTATTTTCCATGGCCTCCATTTCAAGCCAGAAAAAGCGAGAGAGTTTTTAGCGGAGAACTTTGGTATAAAAGAATTCCACCGCAACATACCGGGGAAAATGAACCTCCTTAAGGAAAAAGAGCAGATACTGAAACAGTTCAAGGCTGAAATATGCGTCTCACCAGAAGAGGCAGCAAAGGTCCCAGTGCCTTATTCCAGACGCCTGACACAACTGGACCACGTTAACCTGCTCATTAAGGAATTCAATGAACCAGAGTGCAAGAAGTTTTTGCGGAACACAAGTTTTACGAGCAAGAGAAAACTGGAAAAGCTGGCTGAACAATTCAGCACCGTCAGATCAGCGGGAACCAGGGAAAACGAAGAATACATTGAACTAGCCTACCGCCTGATGGTCGAAGTACCCGAGATTTGGAATGATTTATCGCTGCTTCGCACAGAAGTTATTTGCAGGATCGACGTGGAAATACCGCCTCTGCCTTTTGACTTGCCATTTACCTATAAACATGAGGCGGCGACGCTTTCTATCGACCTTAAAGGAAATAGAATAGAATTGACCTTCCTAAAGTTTGACTCACTGGATCAGATGCCCTTTAGGTTTTACTGTATAGGTGGAAACCGATACCAAGTGGCAGGGGCGACAGGTACCTTTTATTTGGAACCGCCGAACACGAAAATTATGATGGGTAATGTCTTCGACTTGAAATTCGACCATCATATGGCTAAGAAGAACATCTACACGCTTTTGGTAACGGATCCCCCGTGGAGGGCTGGAGTAGGTGACCCTACCAGAGGCGTCACTTTACCATATCCTACCGTCTCATCGCAGAAGTTTTCGCAAATGCAGTTACCTTTGAACCACTTCCCCTATGGCACGTTTTTATTCATTTGGGTTACGAACCTTAGTTTTAGTGAGGTGTTGGTTTGGGCGGAGAAACAGGATTTCTATATTAGTGACGAAATGGGATGGATCAAAAGACACCCCTCCGGGAAGTTACATAAGTCCCTGGGCTATTTCTTGCAGCATAGCCAGGAGACCTGTTTGGTGTTTGAACGCCGATCCAAGCCGGAAGTGGTCTACCAGAATACCTTCGAAGAAGATAACCTGAAGTCTTTTTCTAACTATTTCTCTACCAACCCCTTGGATCCTTCGGTGAAGCCTGACTTATTCTATAGAATGCTTGAAGAGACATTTCCTACTAGGAATAAAATCGAGTATTTTGGTAGGTGGAACAACATACGCTATGGCTGGACTACGTGTCGTCTGGATTTGGTTGCTCCGGCCCAACTGTCTTTTTTACAACACAGCCGTACCTCTACTTTCTAAAAAGGGGGATGTCGTCCTACCGACACGCTCTTGTTCCCCGACTCCCGGAAATGTTTTCCAAGTGTTCTAGCTCTATTTATATTTGTAATACCTGATATATATACGCTTATTGCAATATAGCCGTTGAGAGATGTAATAACTTATCGGTTAAGCACTTCAAATCGACATCTAATCTTTGAAAAAACACTGTACAGAAATTGACAAAAGCAAGCAAAACCATACAAAAAATTTTCGTCTACAAAATAAATTCTTCATACTTTATATTGAAACTGTTCAATAATAGAATAGATTAATATTTTTCACTTAGTGTTTATTCCACTCCTTTATATTCATCATCCTATTTTAAAGGCTTGATAAAACTTAAAAACATTTGTGACTAAATAAACAACTAAAAAATTTTACTATTGCAGCAGTGAAAACTGAATATATATACCAAAACATGAATATATTGTTACTTTCTTTGCAATTTAGTAAATTGATTCTCTTTATTTATATGTTCTATTTCATAGCCTTAAAACAGAACTTGGCAAGAAAAAACTAAGCTTTCTAACCCAATGCTCGAAAGTAATTTATCCCATTCCAATCCCTAAAATTATATGTTTGTAAATTAATAGCACTCCTTAAAAATATCTGTTGAGTTTAGAATTTCATTGAACAATAGATATAAAGTTTATTTTCGACCGCAAACTGAAACCATTTTTTGATACCGGATATTTGATGTTGTGTTATTAGAGAAAGAGCTTTAATAATTATTTGTCATTTTAATAGCCTAAATTTTGATTTCCAAAAGCTAATGAGGATATGATGTTAATTAATCATACCATAATAAGAGCAGGAAATACTCAAGCATTAAAACTAGAATAGAATTAGTTTAAAATCTATCAAAATATTTTAGATAAAACTATTATATTAAACAAAAACTAAGTAAAAATTTTCCATTTAGTTTTCGCTTTCTCATCAGTTGAATATAGACTGCCAGAAATAAACTTGACCAAGTTCATAAACACATGGCTTAATCAAGTTTTCTAGAAAACTTTTTCTTATACTTTTCAAGTTCATCTTATTTTCCTTGATGAATTTAAGGTCAGTACTCTGCAAAAACGTTTCTGTCTAGTTATTGGACAGTAGTTTTTCCCATATCACTTTTTTTTCCATAAGCAAACAGAATTTTGTCCTCCTTAGTTCATAAAACTTATATTTCCTAATTTTTATCAAATCAATTATTCAATTCAAATTTTCTCTCTCTTTATTCTTCAACATTTTCAATTTTTGTATAACTGTACACAAAGACTTCCTTTGATAGTTATATATTATTATATCACAGTATGACATTACTGTAAATACCGCCTAATAATTAATCTATCAATCAAAGACACAAATTTACAAAATATTCATTGACTCGTATCTCTACAAATACTGCGAGTTAGAAGACATTATTTACATCATTTAAAGCTCTAAAGTTGAACTTTAAGCTTCTGCGATTTTCTCACTACTTATCTAAATCTCTACTTAGTATACGCCTTTTCTTTTCTCTCACTTGGTTGCGATGGAAACGACGACGCCACAGGAGGAAGTGCGTGAAGAATCAAGTTCTCAGGTAAAAGAAGCTTTTTTTAGCGAGGAAAGTACCCTAAAATCAAAGACAATTTTGTTTAAAGGGGATGAAGTCGGTTTTGACGGCTACAAGCTAGCCGAAAAAGACTTGAGAGCCTCATCGAATCAACTGGAAAATACAGCTCTTCTAGCTTAAAACGAGCCGTAGTACTTTGCCTTCTAATGCTACCTCTAAGAGTAGAAGTGAGATCCTTAGAAAATTATTTAAAAAATTTTAAAGGATCCATGATTAACGAAATAATCAAAGCTTACGATCCCGCGTTTCCTAGTTCTAGCACAAGAATCTACGAACTGGATGAAGATGTGGACGACAACCTGAGCGACGACCTAATTTCAATCTGGCAAAAAGACATTGAGTTTTTGTCTACAGTTAGAACACCACATCGATTCAGCAAGTTCTTAAGAAGAATCGGCGCAAAACATTTTCTACCTTTAGAAACAAGAAATCGTGTTGCTTTACAGAATCTCTTACAACTAACATGGAAAGAAGAATCCTCCATCACTGATTTCATCAAAACATTTGAGAAGTTACTACATAAATGCAATGAAGTAGAACTTTTTCAAAACATAAAAGATCAAATGATTCTGTTTCAAACGAAGGTTCTGCAACAACGCTTGAAAAACACTGCAGTCTTTAATCTGGTGAAACATCTCGATCGAAGCAAACCAGAATTACTAATGGACTACATGACTGAGTTTCAACAAGGAATCCTACAAAAAAACCAGCGGTTTGATTACGTTTGTTGTTTCATTTCAATCAGTTGCAGCAACATCAACTAACTCAGCAGGCAAGAAAAGATCATCCAAGGTTTGTGGACATTGTGGTGAGATAAAGTCTCACAGCAACGAGCAATGTCCAGCCATTGGTTACAGGTACAAACTCTGTTCAAAGATGAACCGCTACAAAAAGATTTGCTAAACAAATCCAAAAAGCCCGTTTTACGGACAAAGATCTTTTAGGAAATCAGCAACCATTACTAGCACATCACAGCAGAGTAGCTTTGATCCTTTTCCCTTTATAAACTCACTCTCAACATCACTTCCTGAAAATTTTGCTAGACTTGACTCATGCAGCAATGTCTTTATTTTCAAAGACAAAAGATTTCTTAAAGAACTAAATCCTGATTCAACTACCTCACAGCAAACAGTTGACTCTGCACACAGCGCCAGTTCGGAAATTGCACGTTTTTCATTTAAAGAAGCACCTACAATGAAATTTGAAGTTAACGCATTGTACATCCCTGAATGTGCTTCTAACATCCTGTGTAATTTCGATCTCAAAATTAGAAATACCAAAGTTCAACATGGACCCAAACAAACGAAGCAGACAGACTTCATGATGAATAGCAATATACCCATTCAAATGGCTTTATGGGATGATCACAAATTTAGCAGAGCAACAGCGAAGAACAAAGGTAAGAAAATTTCTAAGTCAACCGGAGGGGTGAACGGGAACACTAAGGAAACCTTGGTATCTTAAGGAGTGAGATGCCTCTAATCATGAAGCTCAAAAAATTAAGGTTGGTAAAGAGATGAAAAGCAGATTGTAAAAACACTGATATTAAAGTACGTGTGTCAAAATTAGGAAAGCTGTCCAAATCAACTCTACCTCCCAAATCGATTAGACTAACAACTTTAGCCACAGATTCAAAATTTTATTTTCTCATGGTCTATTGCAGTTTTTATGACAGGCATTTCTCAGCAGAGGAGCTGCGAAGCTTGCTGTAAACTAGCTTTGAATTAAAAGATTTTCATACCCGCGCCCCGTGCCAGGTGAGTCTTCTGAAGGTAAGAGAAGAGCTTCTTGGCAGCCGAAGAAAGGTCTGTCAGCATCAAATGAAGAAATTAAAGTTGCGGTGGATCATTACATTCGACGAATGGATAGCCGCGGGTACATCAATCTGGTTTTACATGAGTTTCAAGTGAAAAAGTGCCAGAGATATTTGCAGAATAGTAAACACAATGCCAGAAAGAAGGTGTCGAATTTTTTGGAGAAGTTAAAGGAAGAGAAGGTTGCAATCCTGAAGGAAAGTGTAAGATGGAAAGAAAGCTGTTACAGCTTCATGCTCTGTTAGCGAAAGCCTGGACTGAAGTATCTAAAATGAATACGGCCATTACTTCAGTGTTTTGTTATGATGACGTTGGCGTAGCAGCCTGACTTCCACTTCGTTTAAAGAAGGTAGTTTCAACCTAACGAAGAACTACAAGAACAACAGGCTGCAGATGAATTTTTTGAACCTTTCGGTGAAAGAATATTTTTTGTTACGATTTATTTCTTTTGATGGTAACTCATTTATGATGCATTTGCAGAGATAAAATTCTTGTTTGGAGCCGCCGGATACAAGTCTTCTTTTTGAAAATATTTTAGCCTTAATATTCGACCGCCCGAGAAAAAAAGAAATATTTACACGTTGATTTTAAAGGATTCTCCACGGCATGTTGGCATTAGAAATCTTAAACGAGGCGTCATATTTCCTTATCCTACGATTTCTAGAAGTAAGTTTTAAACCCTGGATTTACCTTTCATTCCCTTACCGTTCTGTACTTTTCAATTTGTCTGGGGGACTAAGCAGAGTCTGGAAAAGGTTTGGATTGGCAAAAATATTAAAATTTCTTTCTAACCGATAAAGTGACTTGGCTAACAATTAATATGTCTAGAAAGTTATAACTCAACCCGTTATTTCTTACAACACAGTCAAAAGACTTGTTTGCTTTTTCAGAGACGTACAAGACCAGATATAAACCATCAAAATACTTTTGAAAAAAACAAATTGCAATTCATTAACAACTGCTTCTACAGAAACCCATTTGGGTTTTTAGTTAAGATCAAACTGTTTTGTCTGATTTTGCAGCGAACTTTGGCGACGCACCGTACCACAGAATATTTTGGAGGGTGAAACAACATAAGGATGGCTTGGACGACTTGTGAGTTGGAGCTTACAGCACCTGGCCAAATTTCGCTTGTATAACCGAGCCGTAAAGGCTTTCTCTAGAAAGGGATGGCAACGTTTGACGCGCATTTATTCTACTACACACCTTGGTATGTAATCCCGTTTCGCGTTCTAAATTCCTTGCGGTTTACTTGAATTCTTTTAGTGTGAAATTAGGTTATGTATCATATATCTAGAATAATTAACAATACAACCGTTTATGCCTTAACTAAGATTCCTAAATTTCATTAAAAACTGTACAGTTGAAGACACACGGAACCAAATTAAAATTCTTCCCAAACTAAAGACTCATCTCCCCCATCGACCAATAGGTCGATTCGCAACAGAGTTCGTCCCAATGAGAACAAGCCCATAGAAACCAAACAGCCCACGCAAGGTCAATTTTTGTGAACGTACTGACGTACTGAAACAGCAAGTACGATTTGATAGGGAGCATCGTGCATGTAACTTACGTCATATATGTGTAAGTTCAAATAAGCACAAAATGAATAATAAAAAAGATAAAGCAAATGAATATATTTTTTTTTCTTTATTTGAAAATAATTATCATAACCAACAAGTTATTAGTGTCTTTCTTCCTAGGATAGATAAAAAGTTAGTGTAAGTGTTAAGCGTTAACGGTAAGGTCGATATTATGTCAAACCGACAATAAAGTGTTTGTATTTCAAACTATGTTACAGAATATAGCAAGGGACTATGATAGTCGTGTAATCCAGGAGTACACACGTCAGTCCAGTATTGCATGGACATCCCCCTATTTTTAGGAAGACTCTCTGCGGTTCGGAGACAGGTAGGCTAAGTGCGTCTTCGGTTCCAGATCCAAGCCAATCGCAGTCCATTGAGACCTGACGTTGTTACTTCTGGAGAAAATGTCAACTTTGTTAGCGAAAGGATAGAGTTCATCGAGAATGTAATAAAACAGTTCGGGCTTTGTAGAAGGAGTAGCAGTGTAGGTTCTTAAAACAGAATTGAATTTTTTCTTGTCGACTTCGTTAAAAGTATCGGCGTATTTTAAATGAGGTGAGGATCTTCTTTCAAAAACCAAACATGTTTCCTGCGAGTGCTGCAGAAAGTGACCCAGACTTTTGAAAAGTTCACCGTGTTTAGTGTATTTGATCCATGTGATGTAGTCGAATAAATAATATTGCTGTTCTGCAGCCCAATTCAGAACACAATGATAGCTAGAATTAGTAACCCAGACATACAAATGAAAACCAAAAGGAAAATGCGACAAAGGTAATTTGATCTTTTGAAACTCATGTAAAGATAGCGTAGGATATTTCAAAGCCACACCACGAGTAGGGTTTTTACTACCAATAGCCCATGGAGGATCCATGACAGCGACTTGAAAAATGCTGTTTTTAGATTTAGGTTTGTAAAATTGAAGGTCGAAAATATTAGTAATGTAAATTTGTTTGCAAGGAGGTTCAAAATAAACAGTAGCTTCACTTCCATCAATGAGAAAAATATTTCCTCCAAGATATTTTAAAATAATTTTCTTTTGTGTTTCAACTTCGAGATAAACAAGTTTGACGGAATCAGCATCAAGAGAGATGACTAATAAATTACTGTAATGTTTAAATCTAGTTAGTAAAGGTTCAGAATCAATCTGTGAAATATCTTCTTCAAAGGGTAAAGTAAGAATAGAATACAAAGAACTAAGCGTGATCCATATTTCTTCATTTGAGAATAAAAATCTATTTAAATGATCCAATAATTCTTCGTTGTTAAAAATAGTTTCACGAACATCTTCATTAAAACTTTTAATAGAATCTTGTATTTCTTGAAGAGAATAAATATTATTGTCAACCAAAAAACGTTTAGCTTCTGTAAGTTCAAACTCTTGTAATAATAATCTTAAATGTCGTAAGTCATCCAATCGTCTGAAGTACGGAACAATTGTAGATGATCCATCAAATAGAGTAACTTCTTGTCGAAAGAGCTGTAAAATATGTTCCTTTTCTAAAAGCGTATTAAAAGAACCAGGGAGATTCTTGTGAAAATGATTTATACCAAAATGTTTAGATAAAAAGTTTCTTGCATCTTCCAATTTGAATTTTAATCCATGAAATATTCCAATTGCTTGAAGATTTAAAAGTCTTTGGAGCTGCGTTGCGATCTGCTGTTTGCTCCTAAAAGGAAGAGCATTTGACTTCAGATAGTCCATGTAACATCCACAACCATATTTAAGAACGAGAGCTTCTAAAACAAGTTTTTCTTCCGGGTACCAGCCTAAAGTATTCCCCTCTGGAGATCTGTCAATATATCTAAGTTTGGTAAATTTAACTTGAATACGCTGAATATTTATATTTCTTCTTCGATTTGGTTTAGTGTCGTATTTTTTCTTATCTATTTTTTCCATCAGAACTAATAAATGTAATCTTTTTCCTTGATCATGAACTTCTTCTTCAACATATTTTCTAACTAGAATCGGAAGATCTTGGTACATCAGCTCGAAATCTTGCCATGTGTCTTCATTGGCGTCAAAGCCTAACCATCGGGTCCTAATTTCGTAATGAGCTTTGATGTCCTGAGAGAAACGTATTCCAATGAATTTTTCTACTTCTAGAGATTGAAAATTATGAATAAAAAGAGCTTTTAATTTTTTGTTTCCTAAAGGTCGGCTGTCAGAATACCACCAAAGTCTGCTACCATGAACTAATCTTATTTTGTTCGTAAGAGATTCGACAGAATAAACATTTTTTGAGAAAATATCAATGATTTGGTATGGACCTAACCATGTCAGTCTCGTTTTCTCCTTGGCACTTTGAGTACCCTCTTCTGAAACAAGAACGTAATCTCCAATGTTAAGTTGGAGTAGTAAATTGTGATTTGGATCCTTTAATTTATTATCTGCTTCTCTTTTAAGTAGGACGTTACTATAGATTTTAGAATGTAAATCTTCCATGAGTTTAGAAATATTATCAGCCTCTTCTAATAAAGTGCTAACTTGATCCAGTTCTAATATTTTATCCGCGAGATGTATAGCGAAATGTTTAGGATCTTGTAAATAAAGAGGTTCTTTGATACGAAAATAGAGAAATAGCTCATTGGAAGTAGCATTTAATCTTCTTGACATTGGTTTATTATTGATAAGGTAAGTGATCATGGGTAACAGAGTCGGCCATTCTGCTTCCTGTAATCCAAACTGAGAAACTAAGCTGCGCATATAGCTTAAAATTGTTGAATTAACAGTTTCTATTGCCCCATTAGTCCATGGTGAATAAGCAATAGTATAACTTTGTGAAAACCCAACTGCTCTTGAAAGTTTTGAAAGCAGTTCATTTGCAAAATGAGAACCATTATCTGTGACTATTAGAAAGGCTTGAAGAAAACCATAGTTTGATCTCCAAGTTAATAGAGCATCAACCATAGCACTTGCTGTTGCCCCCTCTGAAAAGACATCTGTATCTTTCTTGTTGCTGAATCTAGAATAACAAGAATATAACCCACTGAATTGACATAGAGATAATCAGCCCTTAATATTTCTCTGGGCTTCTTTGCCAACTTGGTAAGATTGTAAGGTTGTCTAATTAAACGAGGTGATCGATTGCAATGAAGACATTTATTGCGAAAAGTATTTAGAAGACTTGTAACATTCTTTCTAGGTAAACCATGAAAGTAAACTTCAGACATATATCTCTTTTCTGCCTCTTTACTAGGATGACCACGTTGAGTGTGGTTAACAATAATATATTTAGTAAAAAACTTCTTTGGAATAACTAATCTTTCACGAAAATATAATAAATCATCCTTGACCGAACATTTATTCTTGAATGAAATAGGTAATTTCTTTTGTGATCTCTTAATTTCATCTTCATCAAAGTGCTTCCAATCTTTCTTAGGATAAAAAGGTGAAAGATAAGAAATGTGCTCCCCAACAAACATATTTTCCAACTCAGAAACGACAGCTTCTGGCTGTTCCTCTTGAGGATCCAACAAAGAATAATTTGAATCTCTAGAAATCTGCATTATAGTACTGCCTCTGACCTTTATTTTCCCATAAAAATATCTTCAACGTGCCTGCTTTCATCTTCTAAGACTGTCTGCCAGTCCTCCCCAGATGAAATACACACATCGGCATCATTAGTCATATTAAATGGGGTAGATTCTTCTTCATGATTGATTTCATCTTCCGAATCGCCGGAAAAATAATCAATGTCAGACTCATCTTGATTGCAGCAACTTAAATCTAGAGTAAAAAAGCATCTAGCTGTTTTTAAACTTTGTCTATTACCCCATCTTGTTAGCAGATCACTAACAAAATTATCTCTGCTACTAATGTGAAATACTGTCATGTCGACTGATTGTAAGCGGATCGCCCATCGATAGAGGCGATCCCAATATATTCTTTTTTCATTTTCTTTGGTTTTGATAACTGATAACAAAGAACGATGATCCGTGTAAACATAAATACCTCCACTGTGAGTTCTAAGGAGGAATCCTATGCGCTCAAATGCGTACACAATAGGATATAATTCTTTACTAGCGATGTGCCAGCGAGTTTCAGAAACAGAAAATGACCCAGACAAAAACATCATGGGTTTAGGTTGTAATGTGCGAACGTCATTAGTAATAGTCTGTTCATCATTTTGAAATACTGCCAATGACCAAACTGAATTACTTGAGTCCGTAAATAATAAAATAGGTTTTGATTCATCGTAAGTGCTTAGAAATCTCTTAGATGCAGAAACAATGGCTTCTTTTAGACGGATGTAAGCATCATCTAATTCTTTAGTCCATTTAATTTCTTCTTTTTCTTGTTGTACTTGAATAAGTTTTTTACCCTTAAGATTTGCAAAATCAGCGAAGGGCTGACGAAGAGATGCCAATTGAGGTATGTTTGGTGAAAGCTAATTAGCTAAATATACTAATTGAGCTGCTTCAAATCGATAAACGGGTTTAGGCATAGAAAGAATGTTTTCAAAGAAAGTAGGAGAAAAGTTCCAGAGACCTTGTTTGATCTCCCGGCCGCACCAAATAGTACGTTCAGGTCCAAACTCGCATTTGCGTAAATTGAATCTAACTCTTCGTTTAGCTGCACGATCCATTAAGTCTTTGATGATTCTGCAAAGATCGGAAAAAGTGGTGGCGTAGACTAGTAAATCATCTAGCCATGCGATCACTCCATTGTTTTCAGCAGTAAAATATTTGGGTTCCCCCCAATCAATGATTTCGTTAACTACTCTATCGAAAAATAGTGCAGGGGTGTTTTTCCACCCCATGGGTGCACCTAACATAATGTAGGCACTACGTCTTGTAACTAATGTGAAAATATCCCTATGATCAGGGTTAGTTGGGAGAAAATCAAACCCACTAAGTACATCTAGAGTTGCGTAAAATGATGGATTTTTTATTGACAAAAGTTGTCTTTCTAAATTTGCTAGATTTAATGAAGTAGGAACCGTAATATTATTGAGTCTTATCATGTTACTAACCATTCTAAATCGATTAAGTATATTTTCCTTTTTCCAACTTTCCTTTTCTTGATGAGTAAAACTTGAATAATTTGAAGGTAATTTGATCATCTTGCCCATAACAAAGACGGGATGACCCCAAACTGGGTTCTTTGCTCTGGCTACAATACCTGCCTTAATTAAAGCTTCGAATTTTAACTCAAGAAATTGTTCTTCTTATTTTGTTTGATGATAGCCATCTGAACGTAAAATAGGATGATCTTTGACTAAATCAACATCAATGGGTGTTAAGCTGCTTATCCTAGCATTGGACTGTTTGATTCCCAAAGCTGGAATACCATTCAATAGAATTGCTTTTAGATCCTGTTTTTGCTCAGCATTAAAAATACTCTCGTTTAGCTTTTCCTGAATCATTTGAATGAGAATATTATTTTCCACTTCTTCTTCAATGGCACCTTCCCCGATACCCACTTCATTGAACTCTTCGGGAATATTGTCCACCAAGTTTTGAATAACTAACGGGGTAACTTCTGATGGGGAAGGGTCATCATCTAATCGATCGAAGTGTCCTGAGTCCACATCTTCTATTGGAATGGGATTAATGGCTGCAACGAGTTCCTGATGAGTGTTTTTATTTAAGACATCGCCAGACTTAGAAAATAACTTTTGATTAGAATGTGAAATTGAATCGGAAATAAAAAGAGAATTTGAATTTGTAAGAGAATTAGAATTAGATTTTAAAATAGAAATTGGTTTAGGATTAAAAAGAGAAATAGAATTTGAAGTAGATTGAGAGATTGAATTTGAAATAGATTGAGAAGTAGACTTTGAATTAGAAATAGACTTTGAATTAGAAATGTAATTTGAATTAGAAATAGAATTTGAATTAGAAATGTGATTTGAATTAGAAATAGAATTTGATTTAGAAATGCGATTTGAATTAGAAATAGAATTTGATTTAGAAATGTAGTTTAATTTTGAAAGAGAAATAGTATTAACCTTGGAAAGAGAAATAACTTTAACATCTGCTAGCGGGATCATCCTTTGTAAAATAATAGAGATATAGTTGTAAAAAGTAGGACCGATAAAATGAACATCTGTGTTTGATTGATGTATTAAACCAGGAACCTTAGTTGACCTTTAGACAAATATGAAGCATCTACAGTCAGGATGTAAAAATATGACTTGATCCTGCTGCTTAGAACTGCTGTAATGAACTGCATCTATTATTGAATCTGCAAGGCGGAAACCCTTTGAATATAAAATATTAAAGTTTTGCATCCAATTAGAAATATTTGACTGAAATAAAATGAATAGAAAGTCTTGAATATTTATTTGAGAGTGCTGAGAAAGTAAAGAGCGTACATCTCCATTATGAATAAAAAGAACCTCGAAACTGTCCTTCTCTTGGATGGATGTAGTTGGCCCCAGAAGTTTAGAATCTTTCTTGCCAGCTTCCTATTTTTTCTCTTTAGATCTATCTGCATTCGTAAGATCCAGCGTAATCTCAAAGTAATCTAAAGTTTTCTTGCCAATTATATAATCTGACCAAGTAGGAACGTCAACACAGAAAAATCTCTGCACTCCTAAATTGAATTCTGTTTCCCCTTGAGATAATTTGGCTCTTGCGGTAATTACCTTTTTGATTGGTAAAATCTTCCCATCGAGAAGTTCAACTTGTTTAATGTATCTTGGTTCTTCTTCTTTTATAGAATAGTTCCTCATTAACTTCAGACTTGAAACATTGCGCGATGCACCAGTGTCCACTATGCCTTGAACACTTTCGAAATTATTAGAATGAATATTTTTCAAACTCAAACTGATGTCTTGACGTGATGCACCTATTTTCCCTACTTTAATCGAGAAGACTCTGTTATTCTTGTTTCGCCTATTCTTTGAAGGTTCTTGCTTATGTACTACAACTTGCTTCTTAGTAAATGATTTTAATCCAGAACGATTATTCATAAAAGCTTGTTTAATTCTTGGAAGGTTGAGGTGTTTAGCCCCTAGCATCAGCTCATCCAACTCTAGATGGATAGATGTTGGAGCCTTTTTCAATAAAATCTTTACAATTCTTTTACGATGTTGATCCATTTCACTTTCAGTAAGGAATCTCAATATTTTATTTACACTGTCGAAGTAAAGGTATATTTGTTCTTCTGGAGATAAAGATCGTGATGGCCACTCAAGCTCTTCGGCAAGATTGGTTAAACATCTCGCACGATTTATTCTATCAAACTTAGAGACGTGCTTCTTTAAATATTTGTAAATAGAAAAAGAACTGGTAACATCGACACCTCTGTGTCTTAAACTCGAAGTAACATCTTCTGTCAAAAGAGCCTGAATATTTAAATTTGGAACATTTGTGGCGATTCCATCAAAATCATGAAGAAAATTAATAATTGATTTCTGTGTAAGTTCCCTTAACTTAGGAGGAAGTTGAAATTGAACCAATGGAACACCAGAAGGTCTGCCTTCAGAGACAGTGTGCTGCCTGTAGTTGTATTTGTAAGCTTTTTTGTTCGCGTTTTTATCCACATAGGAGCTACCAGTCTCACTCCATGGGTCGAGTGATCGATAAGACATGGCACTTCCTGCATATTTTTTAGGTCTTTCTTCTTCTTTAGGATGTTCTTGATGTGCAGGAGCTTCATTTTCAGCAGCATTTTCGTAAGATTCAGGAAGATTAGATAGTCTTTCACCTTGTTGAGCTTCTTGTTCATTGAAATATGCTTCCCTCTCTTCTAATTCTTCTTGTCTCCTTCTAAGAACATCCTGCAGTTGATCATTAGCTTCCTTTTGCTCCATGAGACTAGTCCGGAGATCCTCATTAGCCGCTTCGCGCTCAGCAAGTTGCTTAGAAATGCGCTCCAGACGGCTTCTCTCCCTTTGCTGCCTCAAAACTTCAGAAAGAACTTCGGATTGAACTAAGTCATCGGTCCCAGTGGCACGCGTCGCCATTCTCGCAGGGAAATCTTGAGCTTCGTCCGCAGACGTAGGAGGCTAGGGAGTTTCGTCTATAGGTGAGTTATTCGAATCGGTTTGTTCATTTGTGGGAGAAGCCTAAGAAACTGGATTTGAAATAGTTTCGGAGGTCCCTTGATCTGTCATTTCTTCGACGTTATTCGAATAATGTCTTTCTTCCTAGGATAGATAAAAAGTTAGTGTAAGTGTTAAGCGTTAACGGTAAGGTCGATATTATGTCAAACCGACAATAAAGTGTTTGTATTTCAAACTATGTTACAGAATATAGCAAGGGACTATGATAGTCGTGTAATCCAGGAGTACACACGTCAGTCCAGTATTGCATGGATATTAGTAATTGTATAAAAATGAGTTCGTTTCCCTTCGAAAAAATATTAACCACCTATGTCTCTGTCACAAATTGTGAATTTGCCCAAAATGTCAAAATACGAGGAAACTCCACATCTGCCAAATGTCATCTGCAAAAGAAAAGACTATAAGAAGATATCCATCTCCATTCTCCTTACATCCCTCTATTCCATTCTTCCTTTTATCTTTCAGCATTCCTCTTGCAATAATTCTTACATATTCTATCCGTACTCATGCATTAGATACATATGGCTATGTAATCCATGAGTTTGACCCCTGGTTTAATTTCAGAGCAACAGATTACTTATCAAAACACGGATGGAATAAATTTATCCATTGGTTTGATCATAGAAGCTGGTATCCTATTGGAAGACCTGTTGGAACAACTATTTATCCAGGTATGCAAGTTATTTCAGTTTTCCTATACGACTTTTTACAAAGCAATACTTTCAATTTACCTAAATATACACTGAATGAAGTTTGTTGTCTTGTTCCAATCTGGTTTGCTTGTATTTCAACTATTTCTACAGGCCTTATGTCAATAACAACTATTAAATCAGACTCGATCTACTCTAAAATTGCTATCTTTGCTTTAACAAGCTTGATTATGAGCCTCATTCCAGCGCATACTATGAGATCTGTAGGTGGTGGATTTGATAACGAATCAGTTGCACTTCCTTTACTTTGTACAACTTTTTTATTATATACGAAATCTCTTGGTGCTCAAAGTATCTTCAGCGCTGTTTTCTGGGGAGTTCTTACAGCTGCTAGTTATGCTGCAATGGGTGCTTCTTGGGGAGGTTTCATCTTTGTTGGAAACTTAATTGCTTTTCATGCTTTATATTTATCTTTTAGAAGTGTTAACTTTTCTATTTTTTCTCCTTTGGAAAATAAGTATAGTCCAAATTTAGTTTATACTTACTCGACATTCTTTATTTTTGCTACTTTGGGGTTAATCCAAGTTCCTGTTGTTGGATTAAGTCCTTTGAAGTCTTTGGAACAGTTGTTTTTACTTGCTGTATTTGGATGGATAAATTTACATCACTTAGCATATAGATTAACACCTAGATTCAAAGGTAGAGGTGCTGAAGATAAGTATAAAGAAGCATATACAAAACGTTGTTTTTTTGTTTTTTCTATTGCTGGTGGTATTGGTCTTGTTGTTTGTGCATATCTATTGAATCAAGGTTATTTTGGCCCACTTGGTGCAAGAATTAGAGGCCTTTTTGTTCCACATACGAGAACTGGGAATCCTTTAGTCGATTCAGTAGCTGAACATAGAAGTACTCATCCTTCTGCTTATTACAGATACCTTCATCTGAACGCATTTTCTACGATTATTGGTTTCTTTATTATATTACAGAAACCAATGGATAAAGAATGGAACCAAAGAAGTTTTTTAATTATGTATGTTTCAACTGCGTATTATTTCAGTACAAAGATGGTCAGGTTGATTCTTCTTCTTGCCCCAATTGTATCAATATTGTCTGCGGTTGGAATTGATTTTTTGATAAGATGGAGTTATACTCAACTATTTTGTCAAGATGCTGATCCTTTGGAACTTCCTCCTAGAAACCCAAAGAACGAAGATTTAAAAAAAAAGAAAAAGAAAGGAAAGAAACAACAAGAAAAAAATGAACTTGATGAAATAAAGGAAGAGATGCAAGCTACATATTCCTCAGACACTTGGAGGTTTGGGAGAAAAGCAACAGCAGGAGCTTTCATATTCATAGTTACAAAGTCTATGATGAATTTTTATTTTCATGCAAAGTTGATGGGGATCAGAAGTTCGCATCCAAGTATAATGTATCAAACTCGTATGGGCGGTGAAACAATAATAGTAGATGATTACAGAGAAGCATACTGGTGGTTAAGAGATAACACAGATGAAGATGCAAGAGTTTTATCTTGGTGGGATTATGGATATCAATTATCTGGAATTGGAGAGAAAATAACTTTGGCGGATGGAAATACTTGGAATCATGAACATATAGCAACCATAGGGAAAATTCTTGCTAGTCCAGTGGATAAAGCACATGATATGGTTATTCATTTAGCTGATTATATTCTTGTTTGGTGTGGAGGTGGAGGAGATGATTTAGCTAAATCACCTCATATAGCTCGCATTGCTAATTCTGTGTATCGAGATGTTTGTGGCGAAGAAGATCCACTTTGTAGAAACTTTGGGTTCAAGAATAGAGATCGAAATGCGCCAACTGATATGATGGAAAAGTCACTTGTTTATCACTTGGTTCAAGTTGATGAAAAAAAAATAGAAGATATGTTTGAAGAAGTTTTTGTTTCAAAATTTGGAAAAGTTCGAGTGTGGAAAATAAATGGAGTAGATGAGGAAAGTAAAAAATACACGTTTAGTTCAGAAAGTAAGGTTTGTGATCAAGGAGGAACAGGTTGGATATGTCCAGGAAAGTATCCACCAAAATTCTTGCCATACATTGAATCACAAAAAAATTTTCAACAACTTGAAGATTTCAATGCAGCCAAAGTTGATGAAGAGTATCAAAGAAAATATCACAGTGCATTTACGCAAAAAGAAAAACAAAAAAAGTAGTTTTCTAGCTGTGTAAAACAGAGCCTTATTAAAGAGCTTTCATGTAGAACAATATCTTGTTGTGCGAAGAGAACTAAAGTTTAATTTTATGTTCATAAAAGTTCTATAAACTCGGGTCTTCATTTGACTGATATAAAAAAAATAAGACTATACTAGATATCATAGTTGTAGAAACTTCCAACCACATTGCACTTATCATATATATAATAAAAGTTGTATATCTATAATAATATGCAAAATATCTTAAAGTAAAAGGTTTTAGAAGAGCATGAAAGTTTATTTTAGCTTCAATAACACTCAAATTTGGTTCAGAAATTTCCAAATGAATAAACCTACAAGCTTCTAAATACTTCTTTTTTTCTTCATATTCTTCAAATAGAGTTATTGATATTTTTTCACCAAATTCATTTTCATCTGAACCACATAAAAAACAAATTTGTTTTAAAAAATACCAAAGATATGAAAAAGGATTAAAAAAACTCATAATATAGAGTAACAACTCAATTTGCGTACGTATAAAATAATATAGTTTAACCATAATATAATAAGTTAAACTTTTTAGCGCGTTGTTTTCAAGTTCATGATCTATAAAAGCTTTTTGCGTTGGCAAAATTGATGGTCTTTTACTATAAGCAAGAACAGATTTTCTTCCATTCAATAAATTGGCAGTTACCATAAAATTTGAAGCTTTATAATTATCCTCATTTGGTCGAAAAAGAATTTCTAATTCAACATGATATTTTTCCATTGCTTCTAAAAATCGAACATGATCAAACTCATCTTTTATTTCCAATGTTTTTTTCTCTTTATTCTGTGTGTTTATACTTTTTTTCTTCATTTTTGGTCTTGAAGAGTTACTTTTTCTTTTTTTTCCTTTTGTTTTAGGAAATGGTTTCATTTTTAGTTTTGGTTTATGTTTTCTAGAAGATATTTCTGATATTGTAAATGTTTCAAATTGTGAATCTTTCTTAACTAAATCAACAAAAGCAACAGGTCCATGAAAATCTTTTATTGAAGGACAAAAATTAGTTCTATTACATAAAGAAATAGAATCTGTTTTAAAATCTAAATAAACTGGTGCTTGAAATAATATTGTTGGTATATTATAATAATAAATAACCAAGTACAAAAATATTGAGAAGAAAAAACATAAAGAAACAACTAAACAAAAAAAATATATAGAACCAGTCAAAATTAATAATCTTCGAATAGCTGCTTTTATAGTTTGAATAATATAATTCTTCAACTTATGAATCTTTTCAATAACTTTTTCTAAGAGATATAGGAACCAACGAGTGAAGAAAAAACGGTTTCCAAAAGTATCATCCTTTTTGTCTTTTTCATCATCTTTATTATTATCTAAATGTATTCCAAAATATTTCATTAAATCAACATAAGATCTTTGTGAAGAACTTGAAACATTTGATGAACTTCTTTGAATTCCAATTGAAGATAAACTTTGTGTTCTTTTCTTAGCTGGATATTTTTTTCCAGGGTCAACTTTGCGTTGCTTTACAGGGATTTTACGCTTTTTTGTATATCTTTGTCTTGAACCTTCTGGAATTGGTTCTAGCTTAAAACTTCTGACATCTCTCCTTGACATGATTGATCAACAAACAGTTGGATAAATTTACCAAATTTTTCTTCTTCAGATTGATATTTGTGTCTAATGGAATTGAAATCTATAGTAATGCAACATTGGTATCTCATATTAGTTTAAGTCAGAATTCAGACAGAATTCTGGATTCGGAACTTCAATTCTTGTTATGTTAAAGTTAAAGGATATTTGATCAACCTTTAAACAAATATTTATACTATCAATTAGTTGAAATTTCCTTTGTTTCTAAGGATAGACTGATGAGAGCATCAGATTTTAGTATATGTAGTAAGGTATCGCATAGCCCCGACTTCGACAAGCCAGGAGAAAGGTCAACGACGTTTCTCTCTAGGAAAATTTTGATTTAAACCTTGAAAGATACGCTGGGGATTAAAAATAAGATATTCTTTAGTTTTTTGCTGATAATCATTTAAATTAATTGCTATTTATCGTCATTAGATCAAGTAGTCCTAACTTAGCCATTGCGCCTCAACTTGTCTGACGAGGGCCTTGGTAGAAGATAATTTGATTTCTGTACATGATTTCGTTTTAGCTGTTTTCTTCAAAGGCTTCATTAATACAATATATTTGGCATGGTTTAATCCCTAATTAAATGCAACTTGGAACTAAGAAAAGGCATATCATAGTATCTGTTCTGGGATGGAAAACATTATTCAGTTCATAGATTAGGAATTAAATTTGGTGTAAATTTTGAAAATAGAGGTATCTTTTTTTTGGTAAACTTTTATTGGTTAGGATATGAGTGAAGTTGGTTATATATGTAGGAGGTCTTGATTAATATTGTGACTTCTCCTTTGGCAGCCAAAACACGACAGTTGTATCAGGTTAAAAGAGAACGGTACATCGAGGGAATATCAGCTCCTTGATTGTTGCTTTCTAACTTTGAAGTGTTCTAGAGATAAATTCTCTCATAATTAAATTATAAAAGCGATGACATGGAAAACACAGTTATATAAGACTGCAAGTATAGAATACTGAAATAGTACAGGGTTAATTTTGTTGTTTTAGTGAGTTATTTAAAATATTTTTAAAGTTTTCGTATATCTTAATTAAATCTATGAAAGGATTGAAACAGCACCTGTAAAAAAACTACTAAGCTAAATTTTATATAGGAGCATAAAGCCTAACTCTAATCAAATAAGAGAAAAATAATCGCTAAAGATGTTTTCATGTAGATAATAAAAAAAAAGTCAATAAGAAATCTAATATTATAGTTCCATTTGCATTCCTCAGGTGGATGCTTAGCTATGTTTGTGTACCTTCATTAATGAATGCTTCATCAGTTATTCTCCTGGTATATTTGTTTTTATTATAGTGGTGCTGCAAGCAATCCAAATCATCATTTCCTTGGACTGTAAAATGCTGTATTCACATCAGGCATATATATATAGTCTTAGGTTTAGCTTTATAATAAATAAAAATAGAGAGTGGGTTTGATTCGTCCAAAATAAAAATCAAATTAAACCAAACAGACAAATAGCATGATCTTTTTGTTTCTTAATTTCTTTTAGAATTGGTCGATTCTATACTTTTCTTTTCAATAGAGATCATGGATAAAGTTTATTTTACTGTATGTCACTGGGCATTTACTTCATCATTCAGAATATTTTAAAGTAGCAAATGTGTTCTGCAAGAAGACGAGACCAGAATCTTTAAGTTTTAACTCAATCTAAATCCTAGAGAATTGTTTTTTCTACTTGCTGTTGTCGCAACCCTATATCTAATTCCGTGATCACACTAATGTATGAAGATTGAAAAAATCTAATAATTTAAAATTTTCGTGTACTAATTTACATAATCTGATTGGAAATGTAATTAAAGTGATACAAGTAATACTTTTCAGCTCTCAATATTTACTGAAATGTGTCTTATCTAATGATTCGACATATATATTTGTTTGCTAGATTCTTCTAGTCTTAAGTTTGGTGAACTTATACAAATTCAGAACATCGGTAATTCAGGTTGGTCGCAATGACCAGTCAATGTTTTAATTCTACTCCAAGTGCCGAAACAGCACTTTCCATCAATACATAACTCCTTCTACTTAATACTAAAAACGTAAAATAAATGAGAAATTTTTCCATATTAAACTCTATTATTAGCTGTTCACGACTTTATTTCTAAGTAAATGAAAGTACTACGGCTCTTGCATATATTTGTTGAAAAAATAGTTTGTATGAAAAGACTAACAAGTAACTGGAATCAATAATATATTTCATCTCAAGCTAAGAAGTTAACGTTGCTCAACCCTGTGCAAAATATGGAAGGAAACAGATTTTTCTTCAATAAAGAGTGGGGTGCAGATGAACTGGTCTAAATAATTTTCAGTGATATGATATTAACACAATAATTTTTAAAAAATTTTAGAGTATTATTATTAGAATGAGATATACGTAAAAGGTGAAAAAAGCACCTTAACCCGGAGAACCACCAAGATTAGTCTCAGCGGGAGGTGTAATATGAAATAATGATACTCAAATTTAAGATGTAAACTAAAGTTTTGAAAGAGTACGATAGCAAATTTTTTGCTTCCTTCAGTCTAATTTTATTCCAAGATCTTAAGAACTAGCGTCTTACCATCATAATATATATACTTTTTTAATTTTCCTCGATTTAATATGAAATTAATATATATATAAGATAATACAGTAGATATTTTATTTGAAGTTGCCAATCATATTTCACACAGTTACAATCTTGAAAACTCAAGATTAAAATATTATTATTTATGTTTTGCAATAAAAAGAGGTATATAAAACTGATAAAAGCAATTTAGCAGAGTAAATGAACATAAAGATATAGGTGTTTCATCTTATGCTCGATCCTATACATAGGATTTAAGAATACATATAACTATATAGATTTTATGTTATATGTTGTTAACCATTGTATTGCTAAAGGATCAGTTTAGAAGGTATTTGTTACATTGTACAAAACGTTGTAAACAAGAAACTCCATTCATTAGCTTCATTTGGATGAAACTGGGGTAGTTACTTATCAGATAAGTAAGTTAAGAATTCTGTTATTCTTCTCACTTAGTAAGTTACATATAAGCACTAATTATAGGCCTACGCCTAACAAAAAACAATATTTTTTTATTTAAGTTTTTTCTCCAAATTTTCTAAACTATATAAACCAAAAAAAATCTAGTTTTAGACTGAAATAAGAACTGTTAAAACCGTATACGAAAAAAAATAGTTTGATCATATTTGACTTTTGAGTCTGTCATTGATACTCAAGAATTATTTATGTGGTGGTTATTTTTGAGTTTAATTTTTTATAAATCTAGTTTCATCTATTTAAATTGTTTCAACATGAGCTTCACATTCAAATTTATTAAAATGCTATGTTTGTTTTCTTTCTGAAAACTCTGAAACGTTAGATGAGATATATATATATAACATCACGGAATCTTTAATACTGACTTTTTCGTGAAATATTCTTTCTCTTGAATTGCCAAAACCTATCAGCTTGAGTATCATAGGTAATAACGAGATGAGTTCTATTACATGTTGAAGGGTCATTGGTGCATATTTGGCGACCAACTCTATTTTTTAATATCATTGCTGAAATTCTCAATGTTGCCTTTGTCTGTCCAGTGATTCTTAGCCTTTTTATCTAGAGTTTATCATCACTAGCATCCATTAGAGCTACCAAGTTTACTCTCGATTGTCAAAATTTAGTTTTAAAAGATATATTCCTTTGGCTTCAGATCGGAAGCTCTCCTTATTTTTTTCAACGATGAAGGACATGTTAACGCTGAAATCTGTCACACCATCTTATGTAATCCTACTCTTCATGTTTACATCCTCACGTAAGAATAAATTTCATTCAAGCTTATAAATTATTTAGCAGACTGACTTAATACTTGCTAATTAAACTTTGATATGTATCTTTCTTTGTTTTGAATTTATTAATAATTTCTAAAATTTTAGTGAATTGAGTCGTAGAAGGGAGAATCTACCGTAGCGACATAAAAATAAATTTCTTAGTCTTTTATATCCAAATTGATGTTTAAAAAATATTTTGATGCTGCTACTTTTTCATCCATTGCATTTTTAAACAATACAAACACCCAAAAGTTATATGTTTTAAACAAGTATATACGTATATATCTAAATTTACTTAATCTTTCGTAATCATTGAATAGGGAATATTTTTACTCCAGCTATATGAGAAGATATATAATAGTAGATGCGGATTTAGTAATGATGTGGTTTATATACGGAGAATAAATTATTAAGCCTAAGTAATTTATGAAACTTAAGAAAGGTGATAAAACTCAAGGCTGAGTGCTTCACTCTAAATACAGACAACTGAAGGGATTAAATGCTGAAGTTATTTAGCTGTTGTTATAGAGCTACGTGCATCTGTGGACTACAGATGAAGGCATTAAACTCTCCATCATTGTAAAATAATTAGTGATTCTTAAACGAATTTCTAAGAACTAAGTACAGGTTTTAAATCTTACGATGGATTCTTATTCTTGACCTGAATATTAAGCCAATTAAAATACCTAAATAGGTTTCGAACTATATTCATAACATTAATTGTAACCATAAGTATTATTGATGACTTTCAATTTTATTTCAATCCCTATGAACTGTTCTCTGATTCCACGGTGTATTTTTACTTTTTCCCATAGTGTTGTTTCTTCTATGTTCCTTAATATTTAATTATACACTATAAGAACCTTAAAGAGGCACTCATTGCCTAAATATAGTACCTTAAATAATGAATGTTATTAATAGTACTTCTATGTTACAATTCATATAACCCTGGGGAAAGCTTCACATGTTGCATTATATGTGACAACGACCGTATTTTCATTGAAACTAGAGAGATCTTATAACAGACAGTCTTATGGTTGCACCTACTTCAAAGCATATAATGAAAAATAGATTGAACCGGGTTAGAATCGAATATGGTGATATCCGTTGCTCCCTGTTCTGATTGGTCCTGGAATGTACCTTCATTGCTCCGTTCGACTAGAACAATGAATTTTTTTCTTTCAAATCCCAAGAATAAACTACTTATGACAAATTTTTAGGTTGATTAGTACACCGAGGACTCTCAACAATATGAATTCTAAATAATTTAGGGAAAGTTATTAAAAACTGACCGTAGAAGTGTTTTTAAAATAAAAAAATGACTAGATTAAAAAATATCAGTGGAAAAACTTTCTATTTATAACTGAATGTGCTCAAAGATTCTAAGAAGCTATTGGCACTCCCAATTTAATAGAAAAAGTCGAAATTATGAACTAGGAAAATTAATAATATATATGAAGTTGAAGTAAAAAATATATCAGAAACCCCGAATTATATATTTCTTGTTTCAGGAGATGTGTGTAGATTCATACAGCTAAAATTTATTACTAGATATTGGAATTGATAAAGGAGAATTGATCATGACAGGAAATGATGTGAAAGAAAAAAATGCTCAAAAGAAAGGGGTTGGTTTCAAGAAGTAAGGGCTTGGCATATGTGTCCCTTTTATTCCTAGAAAACTATTCCAAGTTAAACGGAGCGCATGGTAATCTCCTAGAGCAATTAACAATAAAGAACTTCAAAATCAAATGAACTTCTAATAAGGAAATAAATCAGGGTCATTAAACGAGTGTAATTGAAAATTAAAAAAGGGGACTGCATAAGGATATCCTGTGTTTCTATACATAATTAACTAAAATTTAACAAATAATACAATTGGTTAATAAATGTTAATATTGTGTATGTATATAATTAATCAAGATTAGTTCAAATTTGGAAAGGTATATATTTCTTCCGGGGACGTCAATACGGATCACAGTTATGAAATATTAGTATTTGTTAAAGTATTAAATCTCTTCAAACTACATTTAAAGTCATTATGAGTTTCAATCTAAGCGATGCTTAAGAAGAGAAATTGAATTATGTACTTTTCAATAAAATCTCTTTGTTATAACAAACAGTATTTCATATATGTTTTTACATACATTTCAGTAATACAGCTTATTGGAGATTTCTAATTAATAAAGAGTAGAAAAAAGGTAACTATATAGTAAATTAGATAATGAAAAAAAACTAAGATATAAGTGTCACATGATATATCTCAGAGCCACAAAATATTTTATGAAAGGGTAATCTGGTTATTTTAATAAGGAACTCTTCTAGTGTATGATTAATCTTTAAAGGTTTGTTTTAAAATTTTTGATGAATTTAAGAAAAAGAATAGATAGTTGGCATGCATAACTATGCGGAAGTTTTTCTAATACTTTGCATTAAAAAACGTATTTTCTTAAACCATTTTAACTATGAAACGTTGTCTTTTCGATGTCACTTCTTAATTTACGACCTCATCTTGACTATCAACCAAAGTTAGCTAATTTAGTTCTTTTTTTGGGTTTTCATTTAGTAAGTTTTTCTATTTGTGTTTTCCAACTACCCAAAAGAAGCTAATGTTTGCCTTTATGAGTATCGGTTTCGTAAGCCCGAAAGAAACCATTAAGAGGTACATGTATTAAATTTATAGAAAGTAAAATTGTATTCTTGAAATAAAATATAGGTTCTATGCAATCAAACCTTTTTAATTTGGATATGGTGTTCAAAATAATATTTTTTAAAAAGAAACTAAAAAAACATGCGGTATTATTCATTTTAATCTTACTAAACAGTTCTTTTTCTGTAATTAGTTTTAAATTTTCCCTAAATAAAAAAAGTAAAAAATCATAATAAACAATATTTTATCTTACGAAACTCTGCTTCCCTAAGATTCAAATCCAATATTTACTGTCATATATTTATTTGACATTATCAGAACTATAACTTCAGTTTCAGCACACGAATATTTTCTCACTTGTTGAGGTAACTTTGCTTAGCTGCATTTTGTCTAGATACTCTCAATGTAGAAGAGGTTACTCTGAATCAGTCAATTAATCGAAGAGGAATTCTTTAGAGCTAAGAATAAATATGATTACTGTATCAATCATTAATACGTATTTATTTTAATACATACACTGATGCGTATTCATCTTCCATGTTATATTTTAATTGCAGTTTACGAGGGTTAAAATACTATGATATTAGGTTACTTGCCATATGGTCAAAATACGTGATGTTTTAACCATTAATACCCTAGCGCAAATTAAGGAGTTTTGTTAAAGGATATACAACTGAAGAAATTATTCGAGTAACATATTTTATTTGAAATCGAGCAGGAGAACAATTACAAGGCACCTTCACCGGAAGACATCTTCCCATTGAAAAAAAGAATTAGAGATAAATTGCATATGGGAGCGATGATATCACGATTCTTTCTGATTCAGAGGATAATGTAGAAAATCAATTTGACAGAAAATCTCTATCACCTGAGATATCTTCCAATTAATTCAAAAATATCCTTACATATATGCAGCAAAGGCACCGCGTAAATTTTGTAGTATGTGTCTTGGAGAACACGAATCGAGAAACCAAGGGGGTGGAGAAGCTCCTGGCGAATTTTCATAGCGGGAAACAAAACTTTTAGATGTTTCAACCACTGATAACCTAGAAGTATGGTGTCTTCAAGTGAAATTGATATATTGTATGTACTCCTCTGGATAAAACAGTTCTTCCCAGTTTGAAACAAAATCTTGGTATAAAACCAACTGGTACATCTTTATTAACACAAAATCACCTGAGGGTTAGAATAAGCCTTCTGTTTCCATTGAAATAACATAAATTGAGAAACCGAGAGATAATCATACTCACCAGCAGTATATATGGCATCCCGATGTTGATAAGACAAAGAAAGAAGAAAGAAAAGCAAACGAGCAAGCACTAGAAAAAAGTGGTAAACTTCAACATATAGTAAAAATACCAGGGCTAGCAGAAAAAATATACAGAATGATTGAAGTCAATAAGAAGCCTAACTCCACGGGTTTAACTTCTTTGGTTGAGATCCTTGATCTTAAATAGGTAGTTATATCCTAGAGAAGACCTATGATAAATATATTGTGGACGTTTTTTGTCTATGACTCACCCCAATTAAATCTCAGAAGTGCTCTTGTTACTGTACTTTTGTTATCAACACAGTTAAAAAAACATAGAGTCTTCTCTTAACACCTTTCTTCATGAATTTAAGGATATCTCCCAATGTATCCCTGCGTTAACAGTAAAAGGTTTATTAATCAAGAATGCTGTAAGTTCTTTGCAAACTAAGGGAGTCAGCACTTCTACCGGGTAAGACATTATTGTATATCTTAAACATCAGTTAGATTTGACTTAAGCACCTAAGGTATTGACATACCTAGCCAATATAGACAAGAAGCCAAGGCAATCAAATGAATAGATGCCAATCGAACACTTAGTTTAAAACTTCTTCAAATATATATATATATATATATATCACGGACTGAAAATTTTGAGTGGACAGAAAATGAAGATAAACAAAGAATAAATACTTAATATAGTACTCAAAAGGCAATTTTATGTGTTAAAATACTCTTTAGATAAATTTATACTTGTTTCAGGAAGTGATGTTTATCTACTCTGGAGAAGATTTTCTTTTTTAGACGACACGGTTTGTCGATTCAAAGAAGCACGAAAAAACTGGGCATCAAAGGGCAGTAAAAAAACTACATGCATAAAAGTCTTGGAAGAAAACTTAAAACATCTATAGTTTCAAATAATCTATTGAAAATGAGCCCATAAACCCCTTCTAAATCCGAAAGCAATGACAAGGCTCGTACATTTAACCATCTAGGCGACAATGCCACTGTGACATATGTTTAACTTCATCATATCAGGGTGAAAAGAAGAGTCCCTATGAAAGACCTTCCTGATACAGGCTCTAAATTAAAGCCAAAGCCCGAAGAAACTTGAGTTTTTATTCTGAGTATCAACCTCCGGCACAAGATTAAAATAACTAAATTCCAAAAAATGTGGTTAATCTTATTTTTAGGCGAGAAAGTTAACTTCCTTCCAAAAAAATAATCTTAACCTTGGAAAGGTTATATTGGTTCTAGTACACTCCCAGATTTTAAACAATGTGATAGTCGGAATGAATACTATAAAAACGAGTTGTGTAGCTTTGCAATTGAAACTCATAAACAAGAAATAAAAACAAAAACAACGTTTAGGCGGGAGCAGAATAGATATAATTATTCTATAGAAACTATACCAAAAAACAGAAGACCCAGAACCACATGTAAAAATTAGAGTTCTTATGAACAATTGTGTTATATCGGTCAACAAGGAAAACTTCAAGAAACAAGCGGCAACTTATACAGTCCTGTTTCTTATAGCTCCAACTTTAAAGTGGCGGGGGATTATGATGCCCTTAATTAAGAAAAGGGCTTTTTGGTTTGCAAAATTATTCATATTTATTCTGAGAATTACCCTACCTTTGCATTCTGGTCTATTATAACAGACCCTAAAGAATATAAAATGATCAGGTTCTTCAAAGATATGATAGAACTCGGGAAGTGGGATTATCATAAAAACACTGCTGTCGCAGATATTAACGTGGATACAGCTGAGATGAAAACGAAAATTATTCAAGACAACCCAAGGTAAGTAGCTTACATTTGAATGGACCCTAATCTTATTTCCCGAGCTTAACGCTCATTTTACAAGCTGCATAGCAAACTTAGGTGGAAGGCATTAGAGGTATAGCCCTAGAAAAAAATAATCATTCCTTAGACCTAAGTGATGGCAATGGTGGTGCATATATACTCTGAATTCTCGTCTCCAATTTGTTAGGCAATATACCCGAGGAATTTAATCAAACATGAATAGGATAGGGTAACATTACAGAGGATGAAGAAAAGTTATTACTTACATCAATGATAGCATAAAATATCAAGGAATCAAACATAACAGAATACTCAAAAATCAGTTATCCACCTCTCTTAGCAGGAAACAGTGGGCACAAGGACTTAAGAAGTCCGAAGTGCAGATATCACTCACCACACCCATTTTGGTTATTCTCAAGGCCGGGTTATATATTCCCATTTCCGGGAGATATCGACTAGTTATAGAGCAAGAAAACTTGCTAGAGTATAAATTCGTAACGCTTCGGGGTGCTGGGGTCGAAGAAATTGCTAGAAACCCGTCTCGGGCACTGTGTTTTTCGAGTTCTAAAAGAGGATAATAACCGAGATTTGGAGAACAATCTTCAGAGGAGGAAGATAATTGGAAACCCCAAAACATATTGAATTTATATCCAATACCTTCCAACATGGGTACAATCAGTAAAAAATCATATCAACGAGTTTGAGTTCGACATATTTGGAGTATCAGTTGCTACCTGTGGGAGCTTCATAATTTTATGCGATACTGAATAATCTCCAGTTTTAATGTTTGGAAAACAAAGCAATATCTCATGGATATATTCGTGGTTTTTACCAAAAAATTGACATGATGTCTAAGCGGTGTCCTAATGGGATGGGTTAATACACCGATCTAATTTTGTGATGAAATGGTAAATAAGGTTATTGACGGCTTTGAGACCCCTTTTGCTGTAGATATAAACGGCGAAATTCTTAACCCATATTATTTAATTATTTATGTAGAATCTGAAGGGAATTTATTTTAATTTTTGGGCTGCTCTTTGTCCATGTGGTTAAGATACAGATGAGATTTAATCTGCGTATATATGACTTCGCCGCAGAAACAACATTATCGTGTGATAGACAGATAAAAAATGGGTTATGGAACTTTTTACCAACTGTTTAATCAAAATTTTATCGATGCAAAACTTACAGTATCGACATAGTATTGCTCAAGTTTTCTTTTTCACAAAATCACTCAGAAAATTTGTTTCCAGAACTGCAGTGATAAGGAAACCATTCGCAGTATTTGCGAATTTGAAAGAGAAGGAACTGAATAACATAGAGAAGCTTAATAAGGAAATATTTTTCCTCAATGTAAAGGTTGTGACAGCTACTTTTCGTTGATACATAACCATCAAAGAGTTCTATCCTGATATGTACACCTTTAAGTAGCTCGGGTTTCTTTTAAGAACCAACCCTGGTAATATATTTAGTTAAATTGATCATCGCCCTCTTCTTTCAGTTATCGGAGTTAGAGAAAATGAATAGTTAATCTGCAGAAATCAACTATATAGATAAATAATCCGTTTGCAATCGTTGGACCCTAAAGTCTTTCATATCCCTCTAAGGGTAACCTTGTTAGCGATTTAATAACCAAATGGGTGCTAGAGTTGAAGCCTCAGCTTACCATGCTAACTGGAGCCTTTGATGAAAAAATGAAATTTCAGGAAGAAGACGGGTGATTAACCTTTTTTTTATAGATTTGAATGATGAGGAATAAAAAATGTTTTATAAGCTTCCAGAAGATATGCTACACAGCGCAGATGATGTTAGAATGAGGATCCTATTTTGATAAAGCGGATTTCAAAAGGTTAGGCAAATGGGTGGAATATGAAATCCGGATCTGGCGGCTCTTTCATAGCTAAAACAATGGTTTTGACAGATTTGACACACGGTTGGTCAACATACATGCAATAAGCAGTAATCAGCTGTAGTATTCGTGAGTGAAAAAGAATATCAACAGCAATCCGAGTCGGCCAGTGTAAATAAACGGGTTAAAACTGTCGACAAAACTATTCACAGCAAGTTGAATACTGTAATTGGGAAGCTCTTTAACAATTATATTGCTTATTGCTCTCTTTTATATTACGGAAAATGGTCGCAACTGTACGACAAGATTATAGTAAAATGTCAGAAAAGATTTTGCGAAGATTTCAAAAGTTCATCCTCGTTGATTGAGGAGCTGACGTATTCTCAAGGAAACTTGTCATTGAAAGAAGAATTTCCACATGATTTGCGGTAATAAATCATACCAAAAAGGTTTATATGAGAAGAGCAGCGGGTATGAAATTCCTGAAAGGGGTTCATCTCCATGACATAGATCCTAAAAATCTCAAGCTGCTCAGGATTAATTTTTGAAGAACATGTCTATATTGGCAGGGATAACCTACCCTAATTATAAGATCCTACAAATTGGTATCATTAGCTTGGAAATTTTAGAATGTTTCCTGGGGAGGTTACCTTTGTGTAAACTCCACCAGGTATATATATGTATATATATTGACTTTAAAGGATTTAGATTGACTGACAGTTATGCTGAGGTCTCCACAGAAGCTTACAACTCAATCGATATTAAAATTGTTATTGAGATGACGGGTAAACCTAAGTTTTGCAGGGAAACCCTGTATAATAAGCGACAGCGGATCGCATTTCACCAACCAGATAAAAAAATGGTATCCAATATAGTATTTCAACAAAATTTCACCGCCACCTTCTTCCCATGCTCCAGTTAAATTTTGAAATCTACAAACTCGCATATTCTAAAAATTTTTAGATCACTAACCTCCGAACTCGAACCCTATGAAGAGGATTGGATTAAATTTTTTCATACATAGCACACATTCTCAACGATTTACCTGTTTCTCTCCACCCGGATCTGATATCAATGAAATATTTCTAAGTTTCGATCTCGACATATTGTTAATCCTGAAGTGAAAAAAATACTTTCTCTTCATCTGAAAGGGGACTTTGCTTATCTTCAAAATATGGAGGGTATGATGCAAGAAATCGAAGAATTACGGAAGGTAATAAACGCGGAGCGGGAGGTTATCTACAATTCAGCGCAATTGAATCTACAAGTGTAATTATAGAGAAAAAACAACGCAAAGAGATTGATATTTTAATCTAACCCTGAAAACTATGTAACGGTGGCAGAGCAAGGAATTCAAGAGACTAATACCAAGACAAACTTAACGTGGCTTCAACCTTCCCAGGTGTTCAGTGTCATTTCACAAAGCGTCTATGAGGTAGAAATCATTATGGGAAGATGAAAGATAGACTATGAATCCAGACACTGACACTATTGGTCTAAATTAGTGACTATAGTAACGATGTTAAAATCTTTATTCACACTTAATCTAAGAGAACTGAAGGTAGAAAATAAAGAAGATTCTACCGGTAACATATCCTTAAGTTACATATGAGGTGCAATTACGCCGGAGAAGGTTCGAATACCCGAAAAACACAATGTGGAGTTTGAACCAACTGTATGAAAACTTGGTGCAGATGATGTGTGGGTTTGTTGAAGCTAGATTAACGGATTCCTCGATGAAAAGAAATATACTTGTTCAGATGGCTCTGTGGAATGAGGAGTAAATTAGCAAATAAAATGCAAAGAACTAACCAATAAGAATCAATAGACCAAAAATAAAAGGGAAACAATGTTCCAGCCGTTAAAAATATCATTATTTGTAAGAATAGAACATATTGAGTCATGAAGTACAGAAAAAAAAGAAATGTTTGAAGAGGAGATACAAATCCTGAAGACTCTAATTGTAAAATATAGATATGGAAATAATAAAACTTACCTTAGACATCCATATCTCCCAATCATTCAAAATAATAGATTTCATTCCAGATTCAGGGGCTGCTGGGTCTGCAATTAACCGGGATATTCCACGGGAGGGATTTTCAAGTGGAAAAAGCTCACAAGTTTCTCAAAAGCAACTATGGGTTAAAAGGGCTTCAAGAGAACAATCCTTGCAGAGTGATTTTTTCAAGGAAAGGAAAAGGTACTCAAACAGTTCGATAAAAAATATAGCCCCCTCAGCTTAGGTAGATGCCATTTTTAATCTATATTTTCGTAAACTGAATAATCCCAAAGATGACAGACTAACTTTACAAGGATTTTAGAGCAGCGAATACTAATGCTTCTTCCAAAATACTTTCCATAATACAAGAGCGTGGCTAGAAATACTTTTGAACAAATTTTACGAAGCAGAAGTGTCTTTACTTAAGGAGAGTGAAAACTAGCTTGAAAGTTGCTAAGAACTGGTCCTCGAGGATAAAGAGGTTTGGAAAGATATGTCTAAGATGTATTTTACTCCTACTGCAGTTTTTGATTCTGAGTATTTTGATGCATCAACTAAAATAACTATTTATTTCAAGCAGGTAAGCTCAAATATTATATTGTTTTCCAAGGACAAAAAGCTAGAACTTTCTTATCTGGATCTCACATCAAAGAATATATCCCCTCTAGCCATTTACTTATCCTGGAGGTAATCTATTTACTATGGATAAACAGAAAGGAACTTATTATGAAGAACCAACAGATAAGCGTTTGTTGTTTGAGTTATCCTTGATCTCAATTTTGATACTCCTGCTGCAAAGAAGAACATCTGTACCATTTTCATCACGGATTCCCCATGGAGGACTGGAAGTAAAATACCCAATTAATATGTTACATTTTTTTTGTACCATGATTTCAAATGCTAAGTTTAACACTTCGAACTTTTCATTTAATTATTCTCCATTTGATTATTTTTTATTTACATGAATTACGATTTAAAGTATAGGGACTGTTTTGGAATGGGGTAAGAATCAGAAGTTCTCTTTAAAATCTGACTCAGGTTGAATCATAAGCAATAAGCCAGAGAATGTACATAAGTGGAACGGCTATATTCTGCAACATAGTCAAGAGACTTGCATTCTGTCTGAGCGTCGCACAAGTCCCAAGATCAAGCACGAGAATACTCTAGAAGAAGATAACCTGAAGCTCTTCGAAATTGCTTTTACTGCAATCCCTTGGGTCTATCCGGTAAGTCTAAACTCTTTCACCAAATTTTTGAAGAAACGTTTCCTACCCGTAATGCTAACAAATATATTGGGCGTTAAAACAATATACGGATGAACTAGATTACTTACGGATTGGACCTTGCTGCACCTGCGCCTCTAACTTTCTACAATATAGGCTTCTTCTAAAAGGAGCTATGTCAATCTTTGGCACGTACTTAGCCTAGTTCATACATTAGCGTGTAGTCACCCTTCGAGTTATATTGTCATTGCAGTTTACGAGGGTTGAAGTAGTATTATATTAAGTTACGTGTCATATAGACGAAGTATGAGATTATCTAGCCGTGAATAACTTATCGCAAATTTCTAAATTTTGTTTAAATCTATATGGCTGGAACCCAACTTTTGTACGCCAGCGTAATTTACGCCACTCTTCCGTTAGGGATTTTAGGCGGATTTCTACGATGCGTACTAGTAACGATTTTTAGTGGAATTCCATGAAACTTAACGATAACTTAATAGTAGAACCCCAAAGTCAAACTCTATGAACTCCAACCCATAAACGAAATATAGAGGGGGCGCGGAAAAAGTGAAGTGAATTAGAAGGTAGTGAGTAAGTAGCTAAGCTTAAAGAATAGCTGAATGTGCAGCTGTTTTACTGTTGTATAGCGGGGAGCCTTTAAGAATGGCCCCCATGACTCGGCCCTCCCTCCCCACTTGGCCCTCGATGAAGGTGAGGATGAATTTAAATCATTTTCCATAGCTTGAACACAGAAGCATTAAAATATGTGTAGACAATAATGAATAGATATTTGAACTAACTAAATTAGAGATTTAAAACAATTAATTTTTAATACTGAAATTGAGAAGATTTAGATTTTTGTTAAATTTGAAATTTAAAACTTAAGTGGTTTAAGGCTAATACAAAATATTTTTGGATGTAGAAATATATATTTTGAATCACTTTTCTTTGAAAAACTCAAATCCCCAAACACCACTTCTAAATCAGGAAAGATTTTTGTAATGTTCTTTGTCGTGAGCTCTTGCTTGAACTATCATCTTGCAGCAGTGTTAAATCTAAATATATTTACAGACGTTAAAATGTAATACTGAACTTGAAGATTGAATTTAAGTTGTAACTTTTACATTGAAAAACATGAATTTAAATTTTATTTATTTGTTTCATTGGTTTTTGATTATTAATTTTGGGAAATTAAATTATTGGTGCAATTACAAGAGTGGCGTAAAATACGCCAGCGTAGATAAATACTATCCCTATATAGCTGAAAACAAGAGAAAAATTATTACTTGAGCAACTACAGTAATGCAGCACTGTGTAATTCTACTAAAGATAGAAGTTTGAACATCAAAGCAGTTCTTTGAGTCACAAATGCAAACAAATAAGATCTCATAAATACTATATTATTCGACCAAAACAAAATAACTTTATTCTTATTCGTTAATATTTTTTTACTTTAATTAATATCTTTTATCATACTTGTAATACTTAAATCTGCTTGAGATCCCAATAAAGAGTCATCCAAGTTTGTTTCATTTTCAACCATATCCAATAAATTAGGTTCTCGAACTACACCAGTTGAAAGAATAACATCTTCTTTCTTCTGTGGTAAAGCATAAGCTATAGGAATATCTCCATCTTTTTTTTCATACAATCTTCCTTCTCTTTGTTTAGCCTTGAATAAAAAACAAAAACCAACTGTGATCAATATTGTTGCAACAAGAACTAAACCAATAGTCATCAGTGCTGTATCAACTATATCTTCTTCTACATTTTCTTCTGTTTCTTGTGGTGCAATTGTTGGATTTAGTATTAGAACAGTTGGTTCTTGAGAAGGAACAGATGTTGGAGATTCTGTAAACACATTTGGAGAACAGTTTGTACTAAGTTCTCCATTTGCAGAACAACAAAGACTTTTTTCGTCAACTATAACTGGTTGGTTTTCTACAATCGTAAAGTTAAAGCCAAGTAGACAAGATTCATCTTCATTACAAACAAGTTCAACATCTTGTTCTGTTGTTGTACATCCTTGACCACACGCAGATTGACTTAAGGTTTCGATTCCATTATCTCTCAAATCGTTACAACACGAAGAGCAGCAGTCTGTATTCTCTTCTGGACTATCAAAAGTTCCACAAAATGCCATATTTACCTTTATTTTATTCTTTCTTGATAAGGGTATTTTTTTTACGTGAAAATAAAGTATTCTTCCCACAAAATTCTAGGTTTTACGAATGATTATTTGATATAATGGAAAGTTCCGGTAAAAATTGGAACTATATTCGATCTATTACCGGATTCAAAATAGGTTAATTTATAGATACTTATTATTATATATACAAAAATTGAAAATGTTGAAGAATAAAGAGAGAGAAAATTTGAATTGAATAATTGATTTGATAAAAATTAGGAAATATAAGTTTTATGAACTAAGGAGGACAAAATTCTCTTTGCTTATGAAAAAAAAAGTGATATGGGAAAACCTACTGTCCAATATCTAGACAGAAACGTTTTTGTAGAGTACTGACATTAAATTCACCAAGGAAAGTAAGATGAACTTGAAAAGTATAAGAAAAAGTTTTCTTGAAAACTTGATTAAGCCATGTGTTTATGAACTTGGTCATGTTTGTTCCTGGCAGTCTATATTCAACTGATGAGAAAGTGAAAACTAAATAAATAATTTTTACTTAGTTTTTGTTTACTATAATAGTTTTATCTAAAATATTCTGACAGATTTTACACTAATTCTATTCTAGTTTTATTGCTTGAATATTTTCTCCTCTTATTATGGTATGATTAAATTACATCATATCCTCATTAGCTTTTGGAAATCAAAATTTAGGTTATTAAAATGACAAATAGCTATTAAGGCTTTTTCTCTAATAACACAACATTAAATATCCGGTATCAAAAAATGGTTTCAGTTAGCGCTCGAAAAAAAACTTTATATCTATTTTTTAATATAATTCTAAAATCAACAGACATTTTTAAGGAGTGCCATTAATTTGCAAACATATAATTTTAGGGATTAGAATGGAATAAATTACTTTCGATCGTTGGCTTAGAAAGCTCAGTTACTTCTTGCCAAGTTCTGCTTGAAGGTTATGAAATAGAACATATAAAGAAAGAGAGTCAATATACTAAATAGTAAAGAATGTAACAATATATTCATGTTTTGGTATATATATTCAGTTTTCACTGTTGTAATAGTAAAATTGTTTAGTTGTTTATTTAGTCACAAATGTTTTTAAGTTTCATCTAGTCAGGCCTTTAAAATAGGATGATGAATATAAAGGAGTGGGATAAACACTAAGTGAAGAATATTAATCTATTCTATTTTTGAACAGTTTCAATATAAAGTATGAAGAATTTAATTTGTAGACGAAAAAGTTTTGTGTGGTTTTGCTTGCTTTCTATTTTGCGATAAAGTTTATTTAGTTAACCTTAAAAATTTCACACAATAAATAAATACACTTCACCCATTTAATTTATAAAGAAAAAACCATTATCAAACATTATTTATTTGAACAAGAATAAAACTATTATCCAAAAAAATCAAATCCATAGAAACACGTCCAATTATTTCTTTCAGCCAATCAAAACTTCCACCTTGAACTAAACTAAAACCAATACTCTTTTCACTTTTAACAAAAATATCAACTATTCTATTATTATTGAAAATAAAACGACTGAAATATTTATAAATAATACATTGAGATATATTATCTTCTTTTTGAAGAAAAGTGATTACTTTAACAAATACAGATAATCTCAACAAAGAGTTAAAACTAAACTCTATATCATTTGTGAAAGTAGGTTTTATTTTATTATTAATAGGTGGAAGTAATTCAGGAAGAATAAATCTATCAGCTTCATTCTCAACTCTTACTAAAATAAGATTCTTTATAGATAGTTCAAATATATATTTCTTTTCTTTTTCTGTATATTCTTTCAAAAGAACATTAAAGATTTCAATACTAATTTTTCCTGAATCAACATAACTTCTATATAGAGAAAATATATCACTTGGAATACGAAAAGCAAGTTGATGAAAAGTTGGATCACGAATAAATCTTCCTAAAGCTTGAGCAAGATAAGAAGGAGCAAGAAATATAAAGTTGCTATCTTCTTCCAAATCTAAATCAGGAAAATAACAAATTAAACCAGCTTTTGAATATATTTCAAGCATATCTTCAACTTCCCAATATTCAAAACCACAAGAACAAGATTTATCTTCAAATTCTTTCAAAGTCATAATATTTGTTTGTTCTCGACAATTATCCAGGAAAAGAAGCCAAGCAGTTCCTGTTTCAAAATTAAGAAAGTTTTCCTTATTTATTCCAGCAGCTCCAGAAACAAGACTTTTTATTTTATCTTTTATATCTTTTTTCTCCTGAGAATCTAACTTTGAATTCTCAATAGGAAAAAAAAAAATCATATCATTTTTCAATACATTTAACTCAGAAGAAAGGTTTTCAACAAAATGTTCAATTTCATATTGGATTGTTTCTAGATTTTGGTCTCCAATATTTTTTCTTTTATATCTTCTTAAATGAGTACCAATAAAAATAACTGGAGCTTTTTCTGTATTTCTTAAAATACTTTCACACCAAAATTTTAATCGAAACAAATCAATTTCAGATATTTTATTCATATTAAAAACTAGAAAATAAAGTGAATTTGAGTTCATAAAAATATGATGAACAGAAGAAAATATTTCTTGTCCACCAAAATCATAAACACGAAAATAAACATCATTTGTAGCAAAATCAAAACCAGTTGTCTTCATACTTTCAACAAACTTTTTATCAAAAACTGTTCTTGAAATAAGTTCTTTTTCAAAATCAAGTCTATATTTCGTTTCAACTTCTTGGTTAGGATCAAATTCAGGAGAAACAAAAGCAGGAAGACTATTTTTGACTCTCTGAACACTTAGTTCATATTTAGATATTTTTTTCCAGTTATAACTATTTGGGTTTATTGAAAAAATATCAATATCATTCAAAACTAAAGTTGAGTTATTTTCAAGTAAAAAACTCTTGTCAAATAAACTTCTTATGGTAGAAGTTTTACCAACCCTTCCATCACCCATAAAAAGAACTTGACACTCATTCAAAACAGTTAGTTTATCGTAGTCATCTTGCAGGTTCCTTGAAACATATTTTTTCAATTTTTTTTCTAATGATTTAGTATTGAAATTATTCTGTCCTAGTTCAAATATCATAAGAGAAGAATGATTATCAAGTAAATATTGAATTTCATTTTCGTTTTCTTCAATATTTATTTCACCAACTCGCAAACTAAAAGTCAAAACAAAACAAAAATAAACATAAAATTCAATAAAGAAGGCAAGTTTTCCAAACAGATTTTTGTTAAATCGGTAATTTCTGCTTTATCAATGCTCAAATTATCTTCTTGAATACTAAAAATAAATAAAACAACAGAGAATACAAAACACTTATCAAGCTTTCCATTTTCGAAACTTCTTCCAATAGTTTAACAAGTGTTTCTCCTTTGACGTTAGTTTTACGAAAACTAATATTAACATAAGCAAATTTTTACCTAATTGACTTTATTTTTTGTCCTTTTAAAAACCTAGAAAGAGAATTATCATCCGGAATATTGCAATAAGCAAAGCTAAAGCATAAAAACATTCATGAATATACTTTAGTACTAGAATATTCATTTTTTGTTGATTTCTTTCCATTGCAATAATATTCAAGTTATTTAAATGACAATAAACAAACCTAAAATAAGAACAAGAGGAGAAAATACTGAAGCTGTTTAGCCTCTGGAAATTTCACTAACCAAACAGAAAGTTGATGTCCAATTAAGTTCAAAGGACAGCAATAAAAACTATAAAGTTAAATAATATAGATATGAATACCTCAAATATTGAATCTCTTTGTGCACATCCACTTCTTCAACAAACTCTTGTGCTTCTATTGTAAACCTTTCACCTTCAATGGGGTTATGAATATCATCATTTGACCTAGACATAAAAAAGCAAAATAAAATAACCATTGAATGATGAACTCATTGCTTTCATTTCTGTTTTCAAATTGTTGTTTGATTGAGGGTGCTTTAAATGACATTTTATTTTATTTTTTCGTTTTTAGATTTTGATTATTTCGAGACGAGATTTTTTAAATATCCCGTTTTTTTTTGTATTTTCTCATTTTTTTTTGTCTGATATTTATTTCTCTCTAATTTTAGATTTGGACAAATATTTAATTAACCGGAAAAAGTATGACAAAATTACCCAAAATTGGTGTTTTGCATGACAGAGAGTCATACGAATTCCGGTAAGTCATAATTTTTTTTCAAAATTTCGTGCTAGAATTTCCCTAGGTAAGAATTAAGCCATTTTTAACCGGAATTCGTATGACCGCTGTCATACTTTTTATAAAGAACCAATGAAAAGGCCCTTTGGTTTTGCGAACCTTTGCAGAAGAGAACACCTGATAAAATCACAGTGGGGGATTACCATACAATTCTAATTTGCTGAAAACAAACACAAATCAAACAAAGAGTGCTCAAAAAAAAAGAAATAGGTAAAACTCGGCGAATATTTCGTCTTTTTTAACGATTTTTGGCTTGTTGGAAAGCTCTTTTGAAGCTGCTTCTTTTTATTTATTTTACTTTGTGATATCTTCTGTATTTTTTGACGATACGCGATTTTACTATTTGCCTAAATTGCGAGCAAAAGAAGAGAAAACAATGGGTTAAACTTTGTTGCTTTCCTTGTTCATGTTAGGGAAAAGTAGTTTTATGTTTCACCTAACATCTAAATTGTTGCTAGAACCTGTTTCCTACTTAATTTTTTAGTTTGAAGAAAAATGGACGATCGTTTGAATGAAGAGGATTGGGCAGAGATTTCACAACATGTTTCTGAAATCAGAGCAAACACAATTGCCAAAAACTCTCAGAGCTCGTACGAGGGTTCTTACACCCAATTTCTAGCTTGGTGCTTAAGAAACAAACCCAATGTTTTTGCTGAAGATTTTCTTAACAAGTTGAAGGAAGGAAGTGATGCTGAAGCGCCAATGAGTTTAAAACTCATTAGGAAAACAATTAAAACCTTTCCGAATTTACCACCTTTGAAATTTGATGATCTTGATGTAGAAACCTTCATGTCATGGATTGTAACTAAGAAAAGAAGTGATGGGAGCTTTTTCAGTTTTTCTAGTTACTCAACTCACCGTTCTGCTCTTTACAGTCTTTACCGTCAACACAAAGTTCGTTTTAGTTCTGAGTTCGAGAACGAGTTAAAAAATCATTTTAGAGGTTTAAAAAGAAAAATTGCTTCAGAAGAACAAGCAGGTCAAGGTGTAATTAAACGCGGGAAAGATCCTCTTACAATGCCTTTGTTCAAGATCCTCAATTTAGCAATGTTGCACACTGAGAAAAAGGATTTTGTTTTCTTCAAGACATTTTTAACAATCACTTGGAACTTAATGTGTAGAGCTGTTAACACTTTTAGCATTCATTACAGGCATTTAACTTGGAAAGAAGATGCCCTTTGCATCATTTTCTGCCATCAGAAGAATGATCAAGCAGGTGAAAAAGCTAGAGATCCTAGACACGTTTACGCTAATCCGCTACAACCTGAAATTTGTCCAGTTTTGTCCCTTGGCATGTACTGGTCAATCTTTGGGTTTGGAGATGGCACCTCCCTTTTTGGTGGAAACAATCAGTACGACAGATTTAGAAAAGGTCAGAAAAGAATTTTTAGTCTCGATGAAGTTGAGAACGAGCTTAGGAGAAGAGGTTTGACTCCTGAGGAGTTTGGAACTCATTCACTAAGAAAAGGTGCAGCAACTTTTTGTGCTTCAGGTCACACTAATGCACCTCCAATTGCTGCAGTTCAGTTACGTGCTGGATGGTCAATGGGCACTGTTTTAAACGTCTACCTTCGCTTTGAAGCTGCTGGAGATCAGTACGTGGGACGTACTGTAAGCGGTCTACCAATTAGTAGCTACAAGTTTTCTACATTACCACCAAGATTTACGTTTGCTGATGACCAGGTAGAAAGAGCTAAGCAGTTGATGTTTCCAAGCGCTCCAAAACAAATCTCTTTGATTCTGGAGTTTTGTTTAGCATCAATGGTGTACCATGAGAATTTTTTAAGAAAAGAGCTACCAGAAAATCATCTTCTTTTTAACACCCCAATTTTTCAGGAGAAAAGCCTAATTCAAACTCTTAGAAAAAAAGTAATTTGCGGTGTTTCTAACTCTGATGGAAGTGGTCTCCAGGCGACAGGAATTCCCGCACACGTAGACATCCTTACAAAACTTCATCATGTGGGTAGAGTTGTAGATGAGTTGGTTCAACGAAATGAAAGATCTAGAATTGAGGACAGATCAATCATTCTTACTCAAATTAAAGATGTTTTAGAGGAACGTGATATTGGATCTGGAGTAATCACACATGCTGTACTAAAAAAGATGTTAGATGAAGCGTTTGCAAAGCATGAAACAGAATTTCTCTTAGAAAGAATGAGAACCCTTACAGGCAACGATGGTAATGAAGAGGAAGGGGTTGAAAACATGGTAAGCTCTAATCCTCCATCCGCCTTAAACCTTTGGCCAGATAATGTTCTAAGACGTGTTCCTGTAGGGTTCTCATTTCCAAAAGGAACTGCGCGTTCTCTCTGGTTAATTTGGAACTGTGGGAATGCTGAAAAAAGCCTACCACCATTGAAAACTTGCACGCCAATCGACATGCCTAATCGTAATTGCCGAAAAAAACTCAGTGATTTAAAATTCTTGATGAACTTACTTGAGAATGAAGCAAGCAAGAAAAACCTGTCTCCATCAATTAAAAGTCTTCAGGATGCTCAATTTTGGTTTGATGAATGTAAAAAAGTTCTTGAAGTGAAAAAAGTTACCCCAATGAAGAGATCTAGAAGGACAAAAGAATTAAGCTGGCAAACGGTTGTAAAATTAAAACGAAAAGAGTTGCAATTAACTAGAACGGAAAATCACAGACTCTAAACTGAATACCTTTGGGAATAAAATAAACCTCACCTGATTTCATGGCTTCAGAAATAGCTAGTTCAAGTTTAGCTAAGAATGAACCAAACTATTTTTGTACAAATTCAGTTTTATTTCTTTGCAAGTCAACTAGCCTCTTTTCAGCTAACCCAGAATCTAATAACCTTCTACATTTTGAATAATAAGACCTGCTCTGTTCTCTCTCATCATTGAGTTATCTCTGTCTGTACAGTTAAACAAATCTTTTCCCAAAGGTTTTCGAACAAAGTTAAATACATCAGAAGATAAACAGATTAATTGATCATCCTGGAGTTTTGTGTTTAATAAATAATTTTCAACTATAGTCCCAATTCTATCATTGTCCAAAAGTAAAAGTCTTTGTACCCGTTTACTTCACAAGTTGAATACAGAAAAACAGATTCTGTTTCAAGTGGCTTTAATTAAACATGACAGCTGATATTTTCATCCAAATGTACTTCAGAGAATAGATTGCGATTCAAGAAGCATGTATCTAAGTTGATAACCTGATCAAGATTAAAACCAAGAGCTAGAAACCAGTCAAAGATAAACACTTGGCCAAGTTCGATTGATGTTTTCAGGAAGCCATTCTTATTCAGCAGACCATGATTTCCTGCATGGTTAAAGAATTGAAATGTTTTACCCATTAGGAAGTGAAAAAGGTTTACGAAGGAGTTTTGGTTTTCTTCATTTTCCACATTCTTCTAAAATGTATACAGAACACCAGTGGCAACTTGATCCTTTGGATCTAACCTAAGTCCAGTCAGTACATCAATTATGTGAGTTCATATCTTTCCTCGAACGAAGCATCTATATCCAATTCTCGGCTCCACTTGTTATGTCGCAGAATATGATAGTTCTTTGTTTCTACTGCAAACTCCAAAGTACTCATTTCATTTTGAGTGTTACTTTTTTTTTCACTTTCGGTTTAATTCCTGTTTCCAGAGTTCAACCAATGAAATTGCGCTACTCGGTATTGGAAATCGCATGACAGCCTGTCATGCAAATTCCGACCACAAGTAAATACTTTTGAAGCCCATGCACCTATTTAGTTCAAAATTTTCAACTGCATGGAAGAAACTTGAACTCATAAGAAGTCATATCATAGGAAAATGCAACAAGATTAGTAAGTTTTTTAACAAAAAATAAAGATATGATGTAGTTTTGTGAGTTGATTCTGCATTCAGGCATGAAGCTGTGGTTCAAGTCAAGATCAAGAGTACAAATGTTTAAGAAATAAAATAATCATACTCTAGTTTCATATTTGTTCCAAATATACTATTTTCTTTAGTAATTAGTTGACGAATCATGGCTTGTTACAGTGGAGCTCTTCCATGGAAAAATGCAGATATAATAAAAAGAGGGCCCAATATTAAAAACATAAGAAACCTCTTTGTTCCGGCCACAACAAGCTTTCACTGCGGGCAAGTGGTTACCATAAGTCAAGTGGTATATTCTAATGAAACAGAAACAGAAGATGAGTCAAAGCTTTGTGAATCTGCCTGATGGAATTAAACTCTTTGTTGTTCAATTTTCCAAACTTTTCCTATTTTTTGGATCAAGCCAATGACACAAATACTTATAATGTAGTGGAAACCATGAGGTGTTCAAGTTTATTTTACTACTAATTTGAGGAGAGCCAACAGCTTTTGTTGCAGAGTTTTCTGTAACCCACTTGATTTGGATTCCTCGAAGCAACTGGAATGTATTATATCTCAACTGGCCTGTAGGTGTAATTTCAAACTTACTGAAATATATCTTGGTAGACCCATCCTTTGCTTTTACACTAATGCTGAGAGAGTATATGCTGGGAGTTTCTAATATTTGAAACTTCGTTTGCCATGACCACACTCTAACTCTACCTTGGTCTGATTATATTCATTGAAATAGACAAATATTTGTTTTAAAAGGTTCAGTTCTAATGTGAGAAATTTTAATGTAGTCATCTCAATGGTTTATTACTCTATTTGGAGTTGGTTCTTATATCGAGGTACCTATATATAAAGAAGAAATGCCCCACACGGTGATACTCTCACTGTTATCAAAGCATCTGTAGAGGAATAAGAATTTTAGAACCTAATTGATTGGAAGATATGTTTAGTGCTTCTATTTTCTTAAACTGTTCAAAATGTATCTGATGACTAGGTCTGTAAAAATCACCAATGACATTGTACAGACCAAAGAAATATTGTTTGTCTTGGTATCACAAGCACCATTGGCAAGGGACTTCCTAGCCTATTTTTCTTAACCTGTGAAGTATTTTAGCTGGAGTTTTTCTTTAAGGAGGAAAATATCCATTTGATATTACATAAAAATGTTGTATATATTCTATTCAAAGTAATTCTTGAGCAACTGAGCTTTTCTGTGAATAATCTTAATCTTTCTTAATTCTCAAAACCCTTGAACTTTTTTTTTAATATATATATTTCATCTTTCAAAAAATATGCGATGCCAAGAAAAGAACCAGTATTTTTTATGTTAGGACTTATTCACAAGAAAATGCGCTCTTTTAAACTTCTCTATCCTAATATAGTCAATTATTAATGCCTGAATACTTTCTAACCTTCGCCTAAAAATTCATGCTCTATTTTCACGTTACTACCAATTATTTTAAGTAATAATATGAAATTAATAATGAAACTACAGTTTTTCTGTTTCGAATACAAAATAATAACTACCGAATGCATGAGAGAGATATTAATGTAACTATGAATTCAACGAGTTTCAATTAATTCCAGTAAGCAAATTTAGCTAAGATACCCCAGAATACTTTGCTTTATTGGTATTCTATGAAGTAAGAAGGAGTTATATTCGCAGGGAAAGAGCCTTCAAGATATTTTTGACGCAAAGGAGAGGTGACAGATTCTTGTAATCAACATTGTGCAAAGACTCTCTCAAAAGTAAAGTAAATTGTATATTAATCCAAAAAATAGTTATGTCAGTTGCCAACTCTTCGGTCAACTTATCCCTCTGATTTCTTGCTAATATCGAGATATAAATAATCATACTATTGTAACTGCATACATGACATGGCTCAAAAGATTAGGAAGATGCAGATATACTGAAACTTATACATACTTGTTTATAACTACTTCCCAAATAAAGTCACTTCATATATTCTACTATTTGTTGCTTTTGTATATGGGGGGGGGGCTGACAATTCAAAAATGTACGGGGTATTCTTACATGCTCATAACTCGAGCTTAATGATTTTTGTCAACAAACTCTAACTGTTTTTGATCTAGGGAACTGTTTCTTATTATTATGTAGCTTCATTAACCTTTAATACTACCTGGATAGTTTTCCAAGATAGTGGCCTAAATCTATTTGTTGCGTTCAACCGAAGACAGAAATCTCAAAGAAGATAATTGGCCAAATGATACGTTGAAAGTATTTTAAATTTTTGTTGCTTCTCTTTTACAAAGACATAATAAGCGGATAATAATCGATGCAGACCCCAATCTAGTTCTGAATGTATCCAAAGTACATATATATTATATATCTACCACCAACAATCATGAGGATGTTGCAATAAGCTTTCTGAATTCTCCATATTCATAATGGTTTCTGCCAAACATTAATTATTTGCGGGAAAGTAAGAACTACACATAAAACTTTGCGCCTGATTCATACAAAATCATACTAAGTCCAGGAACCACTGTTTCTACATGTTCAGATTAATAAATGAGGTAACTATATTTCTCATTATTGTATTCAGAAACTCAAGAAGGAGACTCTACTAATAGTCTGAGAGATGAATCACAAAAAGTATGCTATATATGACCAATCTATTTTTTGTCAATACACTTTACAAAGATAAACCTGGTTGCTTTAAGTTAAACTCAATTTGGATTTTATAATTAACCAAGTTTTCCCCGGAAACACAATATGACATCTATTATCGCTATGTATCTTTTATGATAAAATTATTCCTATTTTGATGGCTGTATACTATTAGTTGTAAAAATAATCTATAAACTTCAAAAATTTCTATCTTAATACTGGTATTTCTGTCCACTTCGTTTGTGACATGCGTGTTCTTACTTGATTTCCCTAAAATGCATAAACGTGCGACTAGATATCCGAGATCTGATACATCTTTACCTACAGACATTCATCTGAGAATATAAAGCTTTTGCTAGAAAAGTCTTAGAGGTATCTAAGCGAAACTTGAGATATAATTCTCTTCAATAATCCAATCAAGTAAAGTGACATGTTTATATTGCAATTACAACTTAACTCCGCAGAGACCTCATAAAATCATTTTTTCTTTCAATGGAGTATTTAGCAATATATTTTTTATAATTCCACAAAGCATATGTAAGTATATTAATTCTTGCTGTTGACAAAATCAATGAGTTAGTGAAAACGCCACTAGGAAAATATCGCCTTGAATTTTCCAAAGAAGAGCCTCTTATGAAAAAAGAATGACATAAGCAAATTTAATTGCGAAACCTGTGTTTTTTTTAATTCAAGACCCGGCTCTACGTAGATTGTCTCATAGAATTTTGATTATACATTAATTCAAAACTCAGAATGGCAGTATCCTGTCTCTAGAAAACCCAATCAACATAGGATTAACAACTGTGTGAACATAAACTTACAACAGCACCTGCTTATTTTAATAATTTTTTATTTAATACAAAGAGATGTCTTCAAAAAGTTCTAAAACTGTACGATTCTGTGTAAAGTAAAGCTATTGTTAGATATCTCATTGGGAAAATTAAATAGATGTCAAACGGAACGTGCATTATCGCGGCTATTGGCATAAAGAGTGTTGATTATAGCACTACTGGTATAGTCTCCGTAAAATTTACTTAAGTAAAGGATTTTCACGATATTGATTGTTTTAGTAACTTGGGGTAACATATATTCAGCAAATGCACCATAGTGCACACTCAGATGATTGGATGGTATGTCGTATCTCTAGGCAGGTTTCTTAAGCTTGAGCCTATTTATCTCAAAAACTTCAAAGTTAATTGAATCACTCAACGGCTAGGTCATATATATTATATAACGGCTAGGTTTTACAGCAGACTAGTTCACGTAGAAGGGACAGTTGTGAACTTAATTTATATAACAAATTTAAGAATAATGAACAACTTTCCTTGTCACAGGATAGCATCGAATACTTTATCTCAATTCATTGAGATAAATAAACAAGAAGCAACAAAAGTGATTATATCTTTTATATTTTGGTTCCTGATGGACCGTTTGTGAATATGAAGTTTTAAAATTATGAATATCAAGTAGGAGATTAAACCTATCTAGTCATAAAGAAAAATACTACAAAGTTAAATTTCAAATTTTCTAATGGCGAGCATATACTTGTGTTAAGTCTTAGTAATCATTTCTGGGTAAATATAACTTCTGTATTGGGTTCTGTCTCTACCAAAGAATACAATGTACTGGTAGATTTTAAATTTTTGTTAAGGAATTTAAACTAGTCTAGTTACTTGAAAAAGTTAGTTCAATAATGTGAAATGACTTGTTGGAAAAATGAAAACTCTTCATTCTCATATTTATTAATCGAAAAGAAGACAGCATACTAATAGACCACTTGAAGAGAGCTCTAAAGCTATTGAAATAACATGTTACTTATTGGCCTGGTAGAAATATGCAAGAGGCAGTTTCAAGTTCGTGGTACTTTTTGATAAGTTGAATTGACCAACCATTGTGCTCAAGCAGTTTATGGATCCTATTGATATGCATGAATTTCAAGTATCTGTAGGTGTTTCTTGAAAAAATTGCCGCAACCCCTTTTTTATTTCCTCTGGAATGAATATCTTTCCCAGATCATACTTTTCTTGGTTAGGATCATTCTAGATGCTGCATTTCAGTCAAATATCACACGCAGAAGGTTTAACAATGTAGTTTTCATCTTTTTAATTAAACTCTTAAGAAATATTTTTAATTGCATCATGAAATTCCATATTATCTTCAACCTTGAAGTTATAGGTGAAATACAGCTCTAGTTAATGGAAAAGAGGAAAGAGAATGTTATGAAGATAAGATCTGGTACTACCATTGTGTTCAGATGAGGCAAGATTGGGAGCCATGACATTTATAACTACCTATTTCTCAAGATTATGTATTTGAATAGTAGTACGAACTTTTTAACATTTCCATATATTTTAACCCATATTCTCAGGAAACTTTTCTTGTTTCTGTTTCAATAAAGGAATAACAGCTTATTCTAACTACCCAGGACATATTCTAGATAGAAGTATATCATAACTAAGAAAGTCTGTTTATGTAATTATGAGGTTTTGTACCCATGAATTCCCTTATAGTAAAATGTTTCTTATTTGAGCTTTTGAGTGATGCCCATCCATTAGTTGATACACAGAATAGCTATTGTCAACGCCTCGAAATTTGCTCTTATGAAAGTAAGTAAACATAATTCTTTAAACTTTCTTTTCAAAGCATTAAATCAAAATATATCAAATTGATTAAGAAGCTAATATTCTGTCTAAAGGTGAACCCAAACTTACTTGTTCCACTCTAGGTGTTTAAAGAAAAACAGGAATCCAAAAAATTCAATTCCCTAGATTGTTTGTTAACTCTTACAGGTAAGTTTTTAAGAAGAGTGTATCCAATTTTTATCCTTTAGGTAAAATAAACAGGAGATCACAGAAATAAAGGCAGAGTGGTCTCCAAATAACTTATCCTGTTGAGGAAGTTAAAATGCTCCAACCCCATTGCATGAAAAAATGAACCAAGTAAGTTTTTTTAAGCAATGATTGCTGTCCATTATACTAGAAAAAGTTTTCCTATCTCATTATTCAGGTGATTCAATGGGAGAAAAAAAAATCGAAAAGATAGTTTTGACTAATCCTGCTTAAACAAGTTTAGAAGCATTACTAATAGTTCATGAAAACTAACTATCGAGTTCCTAGGAAAAACATAAAATGATTACAATGAAACATCCTAATTTTCATAAATCTCTTATATTTATATCACAAATAATATATATTATTTATCTTTTTTAATAATTTAGAAAAACTAATGACATCATTAAGATTTAATATTTTTCAATATAAAATTATAATTTTGTCCTTTTACTCCATTTTGTTTAATTAAATTGCCCAAAATTAATATATATATTCAATCTTGCGTTTATATTATAATGAATAGTTTGTGAATCCAAAACAAAGATGGCGTGAAATAAACCGCCATCTTGAATAAAATCTCAAACAAATCAAACATAATTAAAGAATAAATATCAGACATGTTCTTTAATATACCATATCTCTTTACCCTCACTCTTCTTCCCTTTATTAAAGCAGATATAGATGAAGTATGTGGATACGCTCCACTTTGTGGTTCAGAAGCACAAGTTTTTGAATGGGATAGAACTCCATCTTCTGGAGCAGACACTTCTGGAGAACTTCTTACTACAGCTGAGATAGACTTTGTAGATTGCTGTTCTTTAAGAGATACTGTACCGGAAGAAGATTGTCAAATAGTTAATCCCTCTGGTGAATCTGAACGATACATTGAGTCTTCTGAACCTTTATGTGGTGAAGATTTTGAATACTGTCCAGAAATTGATGATCCAACTTGTTCTGAGTTTCAAATTGTCATTCGTCCAAATTTTATTCCAGCAGAAGAAGACGGATGTTGTGATAGTTGTACTTGTTATGGTGATCCACAATGTATATCTTTCACAGGAGAAGAAAAAATGTGGTTGCTTTGTGATGGTCGTGAAATTCCAGATGAAGATTCTATCTTTGATTTATGTAGGATTACTGAGAGAAGATGTTCGAAGGAATTAGATCACACTGGTAGACAATGTCAATATTTGGCTGACGATCCACGTGGAGTTGGATGGACAGTTGGTATGTTAGGATCACCTTGTGTTCCCAATCCAGAGTCAGAACCAAGTGTAATTACTATGTATAGTGCACCAAGTGTAAACTATGAATTAAGTTTACAACAAGGAGAAAGAGGAATTATCACAGATGTATTCTTGGAATTGAATTGTGGAAGGTTTGAGTTAAATGCAAGAACTTGTTTGGAAGAAGGTCGTGAAGCTTGGAGTTATGATGAAGATGAATTTGATTCACTTCCAGAGTTTTTTGTATTTGAAGATACAGTTCATGGAAGAGATATATTATGGAGTATAGTTGATCCAGATTCAGGTATTGCGCATAGTATTCGATGTCATGGAAATTATTATGAAGATGATCCAGAAGTTTATGTTGCAAGGATTAATGTAGAACATTTGAGTGAACCTGTTCCTAATAGACCTGATACAGATGGATTTTGTGTTTCTTCTGAGTTTGATGTTGGTCAAGCAACTACTGCGCATACTGATAAGATTAATGATGGAGATTTATGTGATGATGGACTTCAGAATTCAGAGGAAAGAGAGATTTATAGAGCTATTTGTCAAAACCCTGGATTACCACAAAGTGGACAGGAAAGTTGTGTGTATCACTTCTGTAGTAGAAATTATCAACCACTATTTGAAAGCGTTGAATCCTGTGAAGAAGAGTTTGATGAGAGTTTAGCAGAAGGGTTTTGTAGAGGAATCACGTATAGTGAAACAGAAGCTACTAAATGTATTGATCAGTGGTTTGAGTTGGGTGCTTTGGAAACTATTCAGCAGTATTATGATGATAATGAAGGATGTACAACTGAATGGCAAACTTCTCTTGAGAAGTGTCAATCTGGTATTGTTATCCAGTATTGGAGAAGTGATCAGTGGAATGACGCAGTTGCCTTTCCTTCAAACTTTTGTGGTGGGGATGAAAATGGAGAAGTAAGACTATCTTATTGCGATGAAGAGTTGAGAAGATTATTCAGAAGAAGGAT